>ML377318.1:133604-150699 GCA_005239525.1 Nicotiana knightiana | reverse complement strand
ATATATATATATATATATATATATATACATATATATATGTATATATATATATACACACACATATAAGGGTGGACAGGTGGGATTGGGTTGCTCGACGCAATAAGGGAGAATATTCATGTTTTATAGTTTATAAAATAAAGGCCGCGGAACACTCATTATTTGTTGCCATTATGTCATATTCTGCACTTACTATTATTTAAAGTGAAACTTGTTCTGTTTACAATTGTTGAAACATAAATATTGTGATAGGCTTTGACTTAAATTATGAAAATCTTTTTTCTTAAATAAAGAGAGGTGATTGTCTGGTGGGAGCGGGTTGCACGCCGCAACAAGGAGTGATAAGGGTGGACAGGTGGGATCGGGTTGCACGCCGTAACAGGAGAAATAAGGGTGATATATATAGGGAGGAGCAATAAGGGTGGACAGGTAGGAGCGGATTGCACGCCGCAACAAGGAGCAATAAGGGAGGACATTTATGTTTTACTGATTTTTAAACACGAGGATTTAGAAACTTACTACTTTACTTACTGTTTATCATATTATGTACTTACGGTTGTTTCAAAGTGGAATTTGGAAATATAGAAACTTATGTAAGAATTGGTTATAGCTCAGACTTGGAAAAGGTGGCTGAGTTATTTTATTCATTGCTACAGATTATTGTTTTGTTTAATTTAGAATATCCTTCTTGCTTTATTACATATTATTCAAAGGTTATATTGTTAATGCCCCGTCGTAGCCTCGTCATTACTTCGTCGAGGTTAGGCTCGGCACTTACTCAGTACATGGGGTCAGTTGTACTGATACTACACTCTGCACTCTTTTGTGCAGATCCAGGTACCGGTCAGAGTTAGGAGATTTTAGTAGTTTTCATCATATACTCGGAGACACAAGATGGATCTGCTGGCGTTCGCAGATTCCTGGAGTCTTCTCTTAATTTTATAGGCATTGTTCTATTACATTCAAAACAAATACATAATTCTTTCAGCCCATTATTTGTAGTATTCTTAGTGGTTCGTGAATTGTGACACCAGACCCTCGATAGTCTTATAGTTATATATTTAATTTGTGGTTCAGCTTAATTATTGATTATTAGTATTATTCATGAAGTTATTCGTTGAAAATTATTGAATTTAGTTTATTTTAAATTATCTTATTGCGTTTAAGTAAATGTTCGAAAGAAAATTATTAATTAATTTCTAATATTGACTTGCCTAGCAAATATTGCATTAGGCGCCATCACAATTTCGCGGGTTGAGAATTTGGATCGTGACACTATCGAGTTATCACAAAGGGAATAGTTGGGTCCATGTTATTTCTTTAGCGGAAATAGTAGGATTACAATTTCTAATTATATCTTTCAAATACTTAATTATATTCGTTTGGTTCATTTAGATCTTATATAAATCTTTAAAATTATTAAAATGCTATTCACTTGGGTAACTGCAAATATTACCTTTCCCGTCGTTTTGTTCATTATCACCGGACAACTATACTATTACAATACGAAATTAATCACTATCAACCACCACAATTTAGCGCGCGTTTGCCATATAATTTGGGAGTTTTTTTTTCAAATTTTATTTTCAAATATCTGTTTGTTTATAAATTTTATTTTGGCAGATTTTGAGAACAAAATCTTTAAATCCCAAATACAGCTCTAGAGTAGTTTTTGAAGTTTTTGAAATTTTACTCACAAAATTATAAATTTTTTTCAAGCAAAATGCATGTCCAAACATAATTTCAACTTTTAAAAATTATTTTTCATATCATCTTCAAATATCAAGTTTCAATCAAATATATGTCCAAACGTTAGACTTATAAAAGAGTTACGCCGACTCTAAGGTTCGTGATGTGGCATTCATGGTTGGAGAAAGAGTATTATTTCGGGTATCACTCATGAAGGGTGTCATGATATTTAGGAAGAAGGGCAAGTTGAGCCCTAGGTATATCGGGCCACTTGAGATTCTTGATAGAGTGGGGGAGGTAGCTTATAGACTTGCGTTGCCTCCAGGGTCATCCTCTATTCATCCGATATTTCACGTATCTATGCTCCGGAAATATCATGGTGACTCTTCCCACGTGTTAGACTTCAGCTCTGTCCAATTGGACAAAAATTTGACTTATGGGGAGGAGCCGGTAGCTATTCTAGACCGGCAGGTTCGTCAGTTGAGATCAAAGAGTTACCCTTAAGTTAGAGTGCAGTGGAGGGGTCAGCCTGTTGAGACAGCTACTTGGGAGTCTGAGTCGTACACTTAGAGTAGATATCATCACTTGTGTGTCAGTCAGGTAATTTTCTATGTCCGTTTGAGGACGAACGTTTGTTTTAAAGGTGGAGATTGTGATGACCCAAAGGGTCATCTTATGAATTAAGACTATATTATGTGCTCATTAGCCTTAAAAATATTAAATTTTTTACCTCGATTTGCATGCACAGTCCGGGCGTGAAACCGGAAAGCTTTTATGTGAATATATGAGAAATAGTAATTTCTAGAGTTAAAATTTGGTTTTAGTTGACTTTGGTCAACATTTTGAGTAAACGAACTCGGATATGTGTTGTGACGATCCCGGGAGGTCTGTAAAATATGGGACTTGCGCGTATGCCCGGAATTGGATTTCGAAGTCCCTAACCTTAGAAAATAATTTTTGAAGAAAATTATTCAGCTGGTTATTACAAGAAATAAAGAAATGAAATAATATGTGAAATTATTGGTATCATGCCCGTATTTTGGTTCCGGAGCCCGGAATAAGTTTGTTATGATATTTAAGTCCTATATGTGAAATTTGATGAGAATCGGAGTTGGTTTGACGTGATTCGGACGTCCGGTTGAAAAGTTAGAAATTTGAGTGTTCTTGAGGAAATCTTGAGTTTTGAGGCTAAATTTGTGGTTTTTGATGTTATTTTGATGGTTTGATCGCACGATCAAGTCCGTATGATATTTGTAGACTTGCGTGCATGTTTGGTTTGGAGCCCCGAGGGCTCGGGTGAGATTCGGGTAGGCTACAGAGTGTCTAAACTTAGAAAAATACCCAACAGCTAAAATATGGTGTTGCATGCCTCTGATCTCGCATTTGCGAGATCAGGCTTCGCATTTGCGAAGTCCTGGGCCAGCCCCAGATATCGCAAATGCGAGATTTAGGATCGCAATTGCGAAATGCCACCTTGTCTCAATTGCGACATTTTTTATCGCATTTGCGAAAAACCCCAGAAGTCCCAAGGTTCGCAAATACGAGACCCGCAACCTGTTATATCAAATTTTTGATGGGTTTTTCACTTCTTTTTCAATTCTATCAAACCCTAAACCTCCATAGGCGATTTTCCAAAGACCCAAGCTTTTCCAAATCATTGGTAAGTGATCTCTAACTAATTCANGGCTTTTTGGTAGAACTTAAGAATTTCAAAATTTGGGGATTTAGACCTCGAATTGAGGTCGGATTCCAAAACTAATTGTATATCTGGGCTCGGGGGAGATTGGGTAAACGAGTTTTGGTCCGAACCTCGAGTTTAGACCAAGCGGGCCCGGGGTCGATTTTTGTATTTTGATAAGAAAATATAGGAAAATCATAGAGTTTCATTAAAGTTGATTCCTTTAAGAAATAATTGATGATATTGAACCAATTGTGATTAGATTCGAGCGGGTTAGAGGCAAATTCTAAAGGAAAGGTCGTGCTAGAGCGGTGATTGCTTGTGAGATTGAGGTAAGTGCTTGGTTTAACCTTGACTTGATGGAATAGGAATCCCCGCTTAATTGCTATGTGAATTTTCATGTGTGTGGTGTATAAGTGAGGTGACGAGTATCTATACACCACCAATGTGGTTGTGGAACATGATCCTTTTTCCCCGTTTTCAATTTAATTGATCCCTAGTTTAATTGTTTTATGATCATTGATGACTTCATGTCTACTTGGTTCGTCAAATTGTTGTTAAACATTGGTTCAAGTATTTTGAAAATGTTACTTGTTCCTTAGTCACATTGTGGTACATCTGGTTGAGCTGGTTGTCAGTGTTACATTATATATTTTGGTGGTTTTGTTGTGTAGTGATAATTGGTGAAGTTTATGAATAGTACAGTTTCCTGTTTATGATAATTGAGATTTAAGTATTGTGAAAGGCTTGGAATCTGATTTGTGAAACTTTATTATAAATAAAGAGATGAAATGTGATTTGTCTGGTGGGAGCGTGTTGGGTGCCGCAACAAGGAGTAATAAGGGTGGACAGGTGGGATCGGGTTGCACGCCGTAACAGGAGAAATAAGGGTGATACATACATACATACACACACACACACACACACATGTATATATATATATATATAAACACACACATATAAGGGTGGACAGGTGGGATCGGGTTGCACGCCGCAACAGGAGAGATAAGGGTGATACATACATACATACACACACACACACACACACATGTATATATATATATATATAAACACACACATATAAGGGTGGACAGGTGGGATCGGGTTGCACGCCGCAACAGGAGAGATAAGGGTGATACATACATACATACACACACACACACACACACATGTATATATATATATATATAAACACACACATATAAGGGTGGACAGGTGGGATCGGGTTGCACGCCGCAACAGGAGAGATAAGGGTGATACATACATACATACACACACACACACACACACATGTATATATATATATATATAAACACACACATATAAGGGTGGACAGGTGGGATCGGGTTGCACGCCGCAACAGGAGAGATAAGGGTGATACATACATACATACACACACACACACACACACATGTATATATATATATATATAAACACACACATATAAGGGTGGACAGGTGGGATCGGGTTGCACGCCGCAACAGGAGAGATAAGGGTGATACATACATACATACACACACACACACACACACATGTATATATATATATATATAAACACACACATATAAGGGTGGACAGGTGGGATCGGGTTGCACGCCGCAACAGGAGAGATAAGGGTGATACATACATACATACACACACACACACACACACATGTATATATATATATATATAAACACACACATATAAGGGTGGACAGGTGGGATCGGGTTGCACGCCGCAACAGGAGAGATAAGGGTGATACATACATACATACACACACACACACACACACATGTATATATATATATATATAAACACACACATATAAGGGTGGACAGGTGGGATCGGGTTGCACGCCGCAACAGGAGAGATAAGGGTGATACATACATACATACACACACACACACACACACACACACACATATATATATATATATATATAAACACACACATATAAGGGTGGACAGGTGGGATTGAGTTGCTCGACGCAACAAGGAGCAATAAGGGAGAATATTCATGTTTTATAGTTTATAAAATAAAGGTCGTAACACTCATTATTTGTTGTCATTATGTCATATTCTGCTCTTACTATTATTTAAAGTGAAACTTGTTCTGTTTATAATTGTTGAAACATAAATATTGTGATAGGCTTTGACTTAAATTATGAAAATCTTTTTTCTTAAATAAAGAGATGTGATTGTCTGGTGGGAGCGGGTTACACGCCGCAACAAGGAGTGATAAGGGTGGACAGGTGGGAGCGGGTTGCGCGCCGCAACAAGGAGCAATAAGGGAGGACATTTATGTTTTACTGATTTTTAAACACGAGGATTTGGAAACTTACTGCTTTACTTATTGTTTATCATATTATGTACTTACGGTTGTTTCAAAGTGGAATTTGGAAATTTAGAAACTTATGTAAGAATTGGTTATAGCTGAGACCTGGAAAAGGTGGCTGAGTTATTTTATTCATTGCTACAGATTATTGTTTTGTTTAATTTAGAATTTCCTTCTTGCTTTATTACATATTATTCAAAGGTTATATTGTTAATTCCCCGTCGTAGCCTCGTCGCTACTTCGTCGAGGTTAGGCTCGGCACTTACTCAGTACATGGGGTCAGTTGTACTGATACTACACTCTGCACTCTTTTGTGCAGATCCAGGTACCGGTGAGAGTTAGGAGATTTTAGTAGTTTTCATCATATACTCGGAGACACAAGATGGATCTGCTGGCGTTCGCAGATTCCTGGAGTCTTCTCTTAATTTTATAGACATTGTTCTATTACATTCAAAACAAATACATAATTCATTTAGCCCATTATTTGTAGTATTCTTAGTGGTTCGTGAATTGTGACACCAGACCCTGGATAGTCTTATAGTTATATATATTTAGTTTGTGGTTCGGCTTAATTATTGATTATTAGTATTATTCATGAAGTTATTCGTTGGAAATTATTGAATTTAGTTTATTTTAAATTGTCTTATTGTGTTTAAGTAAATATTCGAAAGAAAATAATTAATTAATTTCTAATATTGACTTGCCTAGCAAATATTGCATTAGGCGCCATCACGATCCCGCAGGTTGAAATTTGGATCGTGACACTATCGAGTTATCACAAAGGGAATAGTTGGGTCAATGTTATTTCTTTAGCGGAAATAGTAGGATTACAATTTCTAATTATATCTTTCAAATACTTAATTATATTCGTTTGGTTCATTTAGATCTTATATAAAGCTTTAAAATTATTAAAATGCTATTCACTTGGATAACTGCAAATATTACCTTTCCCGTCGTTTTGTTCATTATCACCGGACAACTATACTATTACAGTACGAAATTAATCACTATCAACCACCACAATTTAGCGCGCATTTGCCATATAATTTGGGAGTTTTTTTTAAAATTTTATTTTCAAATATCTGTTTGTTTATAAATTTTATTTTGGCAGATTTTGAGAACAAAATCTTTAAATCCCAAATACAGCTCTAGAGTAGTTTTTGAAGTTTTTGAAATTTTACTCACAAAATTATAAATTTTTTTCAAGCAAAATGCATGTCCAAATATAATTTTAACTTTTAAAAATTATTTTTCATATCATCCTCAAATATCAAGTTTCAATCAAATATATGTCCAAACGTTAGGCTTATTATTTTCAACGTCTTCTTATAGCATGATCATTAACACTAGGGATGTTCATGATTCGGTTTGGATAGATTTTTTCCTTAAAAAAAATAAAATCAAGTAAGTCGGTTTTTAAAATGTTGGAACCAAACCAATTTAGTCAGTTTTTTAGCGATTTGGTTTTTATCAGTTTTTCGGTTTTTTCGGGGTTTTCTTAAATATGAGGCATACACTACCAAATACATATTCCGGCGACTACATTTTCAACGTAACACTATCAAACCAATTGATATTTGAGAAATCTATCATACCATGACATATTGATGATAATTGAATAAAATAGTGATGAATAATTTAAGTACTCAATTAAAAATCGATTATTTTTATCATGAAATAATTCTTGTACTTGGTAAAAGCAAACTACCAATCAAACTAGATTGTAAAGGCAAATAATTAGATTATTTTAATAGCAAAGAACTAGACTTAAACTACAAACGACTAATATGTACTATAACATTTTAGAAACTTTATATAAAAATGTACATATATATAGGTGTAATAACAAAATTTAAATAGTTATTTCTTTAGTCGGTTTAGTTTGGTTTGGTTCGATTTTTTTCGGTTATTTTTTTATTAAAACAAAAAACAAACCAAATTTGATCGGTTTTTAAAATTCAAAACAAAACCAAACCAAACCTAAAAAATATCGATTTTTTTATCGATTTGGTTCGATTTTTTGGATTTATATGAATGCCCCTAATTAACACAATCCATATCACCGTACCACTGCCAGCCACCATTCACCAACAACTACCACGACTAACCATATCACCGTAGAAATTAAACATCACTATTAGCCACGATTGCCAGCAAACTCCATCAACTACCACATCACAACCATTCCCCCTCCACCAAAATAACTATCACAATCCCTACTTTTAAGAATACTATATGAGGAAAGGCCCGTATACGGGCTCAATATTATAGTCTGAAAATTATTATTAGTAAAGGGTCAATTAATTTTTTGATAAATAAATCAATCTTTGTTATATCCATTTAATCACGGATAGAGAATGATATTGAGGATCATAATTTATAATTCATTTATTTAATAATTTATTTTAATTAAACTATAAATTATAATCTATTTAAGTTGCTCCAATTAACAAATACTACGCGCTATAACACTCATTTTTAACATTCCTATCAAACATAAACATCAAAATGAAAATTTGAATTCAATGATATTATTTTTTCAATGTATTGAAATATTTTACAAGAGAATACATTAAAACAACAAGTATCATTTATATTAATAAATTTTCTACAATAAGAAGCTTACCAATCTATCTGTAAATTATTCTTGAATACATTCAAATTGGTTTCGCAAGAGTTGCAACAGTGGAAAAAATCAACTACTTGATGAAAGTTAGCGAACATCATTCTTTACAATACGATAAAAGATGGAAAAAAACTTACTATGATTTTACTTCATGTCTTGTATACAATAAAATCAAGAACAAATTTTAGTACAGTAAATAAAGAAAACTTCCAAGGGCAATTTACTACTTCAAACAAAGAGAACCAAAGGCACTAAATAAATATTAACATGATATAAATTATAGTAATTCAATATAGTAGTTCAAATTATATTTTATTACAACTCGTTTAAAATGATATTTACTGGTGATAAAATATTAAACATTTGATAGAAGTCTATATAAATTATTATAGGGATTTTAATTTTTTTCTTAATTAAGGAGATAAGAGAAATATTTTTATTTTTCTATAGATTTATCATATGTTAATTTTAATAATAAAATAATATAAAAATTATAACAAATAATGATTGGGATAATTTATTGATAGTTGAAAACTTATCGGGAAGAATGAATTCAAACCATGTAGATTAAATTTACACATCAATTAAGCATATAAGAGATAGCTACCTAATACAGTATGAACACATCTCATCACTTAAATTAACTTTGGAGATTTAATAAACTATATTAAAATTACTTTTGCATATGAAATTTTCTAGTTTGAAATCATCTTCAAATAGTGTGGATAGATGAAAACCTTTTAATTTTAATTTTTAAATTTCTTTAAAACAGTATGGTAAATATGAAAATCTTGTAAATATTTACCGATATTTCTTTTTGTTGCTCTGCAAAAGTAGTCTAATGAACAGAACATTTAAAGGAGTGTTGTGGCTATGGGAATGTGGGTTCCACGTGTATCAACGATAATTTGCATTTAAGAATTACAAACAATGTATGAATTTTTCTGAAATGACATATATGCCCTTGGTCAACCATCATTCCTTTTCTATATAATAAAAATGCGTGATCGACCAAATATTTTTATCACATCGTGTAATTGTGATTTTCTTTAACAATTTTGTGAATATAATATTTAATTATTTTTTTACGTATGTTCATTTAGACAAAAAATTATATATACGCAATAAAAATTGAGAAAATAAAACTTCTTAATTACATAGTAGTGTTTAAATTTTGGAAATAGTATTTACTAATAATATATAACTTAGATTCAAATATCTTAATCTATACAATAAAAACAAATGAAGTCTCCTAAAAAATAGAAAGAAACTAGTGTCACTGGTATAAAATTATAAGAAGTTTATGTGGTTTTGGATATAATTTCTTGGCGAACAAAGTTTTTTTTCCTGTGATATAGAATAGTGAATAAATAAAAAGACTATTTTGGTGTCTTATCCAATAACTGGTAATACCGATACTAAAATCTCACGTTAAACTCTGACCAAAATTCCTATCACACAATCGTGGCATAATATAATATATCTAGTAAGTATTGCTTATTATTGGAAGATAAAAATTTAATTAAATAATCATAATTTGAATCAAAATTAATTTTTTAAGAGTTGTGGTTGGGTAGGTGTCCACCCTTAATCATTCTGGGTTCGACTCCGTGTAAAATTTTTGGTATGAAGCACTTTTCTTTTTAATGATCTTTATACATGTGCGAGGTTTAGATGGTTCGAACATATGAAAAGGAGAAGCCTAAAAGGCACGAGAAAAGGCAAAGGACGGTCTAAGAAGTATTAGGGAGATGTGATCAGGCAAGATATCACGGCGCGACTTTAGCTCACTGAGGACATGACCCTTAACAGAAGGGAAAGCTTTTGTAATGCATTAATTTTGATTAGGACGCAACGGGACAGCAAGAAACTACGTCATCAAGGACATCTCCAGGAATTGATATCAACGGGATAGAATCTTCGAGATACAACGTTCGCGTCTGAGGGAACATCTAAACATGTCATAATCCAGAACGATGATATGTAGAGGTCGATAATTAGGATAGAAGGATAGCAGGTAGTCGGACATTTTTTCTGATTCTAACCGTGTTGTTTGGGGCTAGTCTAATAGCATCTTGTCGTTGTTCCTAGATTGCTAGTATTACGGTAATTTATTTCTATTTTCCACTTCAGTTTTCTAGAATATTGTCGTTGTTATTGCCTGCTACTAGTGCGATTTCTTTCCTCCATCTAATTTTTTCTTCTAGTTTTTACATTGTTGTTATCATTTTTCTGGCTATTGTTGTTGATATTTGATGATTTTTTATTCATCTCTCGAGTCGTGAGTGTATGAGTCAAAATCTAATCAGAGAAATTCGGCATGCGGAGACAACTGTCATGAATAACCATCGAATCGAATTGAGTTGTCTGGCCGATGTCGAGCAGTAATCAATAAGACTGAGGTCGAGCAGTGATCAATAAGGCCGATGTCGAGTGGTGATCAATTATGCCGAAGTCGAGCAGTAATCATCATCAAGGCCGATGTCGAGCAGTACAGATAGATGTGACGGCTAATTTTGCTTTGGAATCTTCAAAGAGAATATTTTACGGAATATTTCCTCTAATTGTACTTTTCTAGGGATATCCCTTATAAAGGGGAGGGTGGACCTTCTGAAGGGGTGGCAGACTCTCTATCTCTAGATCTAAATAAAAAAACCACATCTCTCTAAGGAGATTAGAGGATCTGTTATCTCACACTCTCTATCAGGTCTGAAAAGGGTCCTAAGATTCTTGTATTTGTCTACGATTCATCTTTATCAAATGAAAGAGGATCCGCCTCACTCAAGATTGGGTGAATCTTCTCCTTTATTTACGTTTTATCGACATTTAATGTTATTTAATGCATGGTCTTTTTTATACTATTAAATCCGTCCATAACTACTGCCAACATTTATACTCAACTATATTTTTCTATTCATGTTATCCATCTCAGATCTAGAATTAATTATCCTTAATTAGGATTTACCCTCTATCTTCTTATTTAATTAGTTTAACAAAAGGTCTCATACTTTTTGGTCAAACAATTTGGCGCCGTCTGTAGAGATTTTCTAGTTAAAATTCTAGTTTCTTCTAGATCTAATTCATCTCTAGTTTCACTTTCTGTTCATTGTAGCGTCACCCTATCACCACAAATGCAAACTTGAAAAACTGTAAGCAAAAGCTTTAAAGCATGCCTTTGTGATATCTGTGACTTAACTTTCTCCCCCTCCTTTGGTCCTTGTGGTGTTTCGTCCTTTCTGATAGGCACATTTTTTACCTACAATACGTGTCGCTAAGGAAGCAAAGGTTAAAAATAATTTTATTAAAAGTAACTGAAAATTATGACAGTTACACTTACAATATATTCCAGGAGCTTTCAATCATTAATGGAAGTAAGCTCCCTATAATTCTTTGTCTTGAAGTTGAAATGAGTTATGTACCTACATTGGCTTGTTCATATAACTTAAGTATCTACTCCTGAAAATGTGGTAATATGTCTTTTTCTTATGCCTTTTTTGTTCTGTAGGTAGGAATCACAGTAGTTGAGAGTTTACTAGCACCTCACTTAAGACTTTAAGCAGCATTCTTTCTGGTTATTTTGTTTGAACACATGCGATGTTCTTAATGTCTCTTTGCTATAGTAAATTTTAAAAATTATCAATACTGGCTCAAATAAGTTGTACTTCTCTTAGACAAGAATATTCTTTCTGGAGTTTTAATATGTCATGAAAAGGAAATTACTATCTTGAGCAGATCTATTTATAAATTTATTCTTGTTCCCTTCGCTTCACATTCTTGAGTGGAAATTACTCATCTCATAAGGATGTTTGTGGTATATTGTTGGTGTCATGCGGCACTATACCAAGTTGCTAAACTCAAGATTGGTGTTGTGCACCCAAGATTGGGTCTAAAGCTAGCACTCGAATACGCAGTAGAACGAGTCGTCCTATGATGTGACTCAGCCCGTTGTCAATCAAGTCACAGGAAATTTCCAAATCAAGGAACAAAGACTTCAAAAATACCATGCCGGGATCTGCAAGCCGTTACCCCAGTTTGACGAATGCCAGCTCGACCAAATCCCTCGAGCACAGAATATCAAAGCGGACGGCCTTGCCAAATTGGTAGCGGCCACTAAAAGCATAACCGAAGAAGGTAACGTGGTGACTCCCCTCCATTCATCGAACGATCAAATCGAGGTAATGAACAATTTTATTTGGTTTTAACTGGCTGTTTTTCTAAGTAGAATAGAAGCAGGAGAATTATCCCGAATAAGCGAACATGGAATGATCGTCGTCTAAGCAAATCCGAATATGCCAAGAGACCATATAGACTGGGACTAGATTACCAGCCCGGAAAATATGTGAATCCCTCCGATATGTGTAAGCAAAAGCATAAGTGCATGAACCTCACCCGCAAGTCATAAGTTTGCACTGCAATAGTGAGCAAAATTTACTTCCACGTTATTTATCAACCCTTACAATATTTCCTTTTTCGTTCTCCTCTTAACTTTTTTCCATCAGTCATGGAAATGGCCTTTTGCTACAAAAGGAATGAATGATCACTTTCAACATTATTATTTATAATAATTCAACATTTTGACAACATGAATCACTTGTCGATTAAGAACCACCTACTATGCTAGAAATGCAGGCATCAAAATATTTAATTAGTAAGCTAAATGAACTGCTACATAATTTTTTCATTCCTATAGATCTTATTTTATCCTTAAGGATAAGCGATGTTGCATCAATTACACAAGTTATATTCGACCTCGCCCGAAACAACATTCGGCCTCCTCGCCCGAATCAACATTCGGCCTCCTCGCCCGAATTGACATTCAGCCTCCTCGCCTGAATTGACATTCGGCCTCCCCGCCGATGCTGCATAAATTACACAAGTTATATTCGACCTTGCTCGAGTCAACATTTGGCCTCCTTGCCCGAATCGATATTCGGCCTCCTCGACCGAATCAACATTCGGCCTCGGGCAAATCAAAATTCGGCCTCCTTGCCCGAATCAACATTCGGGCTCACCCGAATCGACATTCGGCCTCCTCTCCCGAATTGACATTCAACCTCCACGCCCGAATTAACATTCGGCCTCCTCAAAAATAAAATCAGAAATAAGCATCAAAGATAGCATTCCAAAGCAAAGGTGGTACCTGATAAGGCATCTTACAAGAGCTGAATCGCCCGTCCAGATTTGAGAACGCGGATGACCTCCTCCGATGTCGCCCTCCTTGCCAAAGATGCCATCCTGGCCTCGTTGGCCTTCTCCAACTCTATTGCCTTCTCGACCAACTCATCACTCGAGTCATTGTTCCTGGTCAAACTCTTCTCAAATTTAGCCCGCAGGGATACCACTTGGACCCGAAAATCAGCACCCTCAACCGCGATCCTCACTATTCGACCTCCCTATATGAATTTTTTGAACTACGATTAATGATGTCCGCTCACCGAGCTCGGCCAAAAGACGACCTCGATGAGCGGAGGGAGTAATTGTATGGGTTAAAATATAATCAGAGAAATTCGGCATGCGGAGACAACTGTCATGAGTAACCTGCGAATCGAATTGAGCTGTCTGACCGAGGTCGAGCAGTGATCAATAAGGCCGAGGTAGAGCAGTGATCAATAAGGCCGAAGTCGAGCAGTGATCATCAACAAGGTCGAGGTCGAGCATTACAGGTAGATGTGATAGGTAGTTTTGCTTTAAAATCTTCAAAGGGAATATTCTACTAAATATTCCTCTAATTGTACTTTTCTGGGGATATCCCTCATAAAGGGGAGGGAGGAGCTTCTGAAAGGGTAGGGGGGACAAACTCTCTATCTCTAGATCTAAATAAAAAAACACATCTCCCTAAGGAGGATTAGATGATCTGTTATCCCACACTCCCTATCAGATCTGAAAAGGGTCCTAAGATTCTTGTATTTGTTTATCATTCATCTTTATCAAATGAAAGAGGATGCGCCTCACTCAAGATTGGGTGAATCTTCTCCTTTATTTACGTTTTATCGTTGTTTAATGTTATTTAATGCATGATCTTTTTCATACTATTAAATCCGACCATAACTACTGCCAACATTTATACTAAACTATATTTTTCTATTCATGTTAATAATTTCAGATCTAGAATTAATTATCCTTAACTAGGATTTATGCTCTATCTTCTTTTTTAATTAGTTTAACAAAAGGTCTCATATTTTTTGGTCAAACAATGAGTCTTTTGGAAACAACCTCTCTACCTCTCTAGGATTAGTAGGATAAGTGTAAGGTATGCGTACACACTATTCTTCCCATGCTACTTGTGAAATTTTGAGTTTGTTGTTGTTGTTATACATCACGAATCCGGTTTAGTTGGGATCCGAATATGAGTAATTGGATATCAGATGAAAAATAAAATAAAAATCCCAATAATTAATGGTGCTTTTAGCCGCTTTTGAAACTCCAGGGTAAGTGGAGGAGACAAAAAGTAAAATAAATAAAAAGTGAGGACTCTTCGGGAGAAAGAACAGTAATTTGGACTTTGTTTGCTCAAAAATAAAGTAATACTCCTACTCCAATAGTAAAGAGAAACGGCGACCGGAGAATTACAAAAGCAGAGAATTTTCCGTCGTTGGCTCAAACGCTGCTACACTCGCTGTCTGAATCAGGTCCGGCTTTTCATATCTGGTAATCCTTATCGTTCTGTACTCTATGTACCTCTACGTACCTCTGCTTCGTTGTTAGCTGTATTAGTTGTGGATTTCAATTAGGTAGCGATTTTGACCCAAAAACTGTTACTTCATTGATCAGGAGATTTTGTTCAATTTCTTTTCTAAGTGCTGATTAATGAGGGATTTCGATGCATCCTTGGCCTAGTGAGTAATATGTCCAATGTTTGCTAGGAGTCTTTTTAATCTTGTTTGAAATCTTTATGTCAGTAGAAAATTTAGAGAATTTATGGTGTTATAAAACCTAAATTCTTGAATATTGGAATGACTGGGTCCAAATGGAGACTCAGAATTAGTATGGCTGGCCCCAACTAATTAGGAATTGAGGCATAGTCGTTTTTTTTTATTGAGCTAAAATACAGATAAAGAATAAGAAGGTGCATTTGGGATTGAGTCATCTGTCCTTTTAACTATATAATTCTGTTTTGCTTCCTTGAGGGACTTATGGTAAGAGATTCTGTTCTGTTAGAATCCAATTTTTGGATATGCAAAAAACAAACTAAAAGGGGAAGGTGATAGTGTATGTTTGTTATGTTTTTTGTTAGCTTTTTATTAGATAATATACCCGTTTGAGTTGCTTGGGAGTAAGGCATAGTTGCAGTTATAGTTTTTAAAATATACCTTTTGATTTAACAAGTTGCCCACCAAAAGACTGCTTAGAAGTTATGGCAGTTGTTACTTGGAGATAATGATAATTACTTTTAGTTACAATGGATTGGCTTCAGTTTTGGGGGTGGGTGGGTGGTGAGGGGAGTTCTCACTTCAGAGTTTTATTCTCTTTGACAGAAAGGAATAATTGTGGTCGTGGGTTCGAGCCCCACAGTGGGCGCCACCCCACTTCTGGGAATACATTTGGGTTTGTTGTTGTTGTTGTTGTTGATGGAAAGGAATAATTCTGGTAATAGGATGTGGATGAAATGTTATTTAGGAATGATAAGAACGGTTTGGTGTGTCTGGACTGAAAGGAATAGTTAGATTGTTTAGTTGGTATTTTCATTCCCCTGTAAACAGTGTTGATAATTTTTTGGATTTTGTTAGCTCCCTGATTCTAGCATAGACATTGTTCTGGAGCTAACTTGTTTGCTACCTTGTATTCTCCATCTTCTGGATGCCTTTTATTAGTAACAATTACTTCATCAAAAGGAATGATAAGAAAGACATGAAGTGGTTACACCTTTCAGATTATTTTGAATTATTTCTCTTTGCTATTCATTACGTTAGACCAGTTCATGTTTTACTTGTTTTGGTTATTTATGTAGTACCGGATTACATTTGATGACATATTAAATTCTGTTTATCCATTTTCAGAACAAAAGTAGCACCTGGTTCTTGTTTGCCAGCTCAACAGCCATTACCTATGGACCACTTTGGAGGAGGAAGTTGGACAATGATCCCCAACATCCAATCTCACAGTAATCCTTCCACACCCTCAAATCAAGACCAATTATTTCTACAGCAACAGCAGTTTCAGCAGCAACAGTTCAATCAACCGCAACAGCTCTATCAGCAGCAGCAGCAACAACAACAACAACAACGCTATCAACAGCAGGTGCAACAGCAACAAATGCAGCAACAACAGCAGCAGCAACAGCAGATGCAACAACAGCAGCAGCAGCAACAGCAGCACCATCAATCACTTGCCTCTCACTTCCATCTTCTGCAAGTACTAGGCGAAAACCGTGATCTATGGATTATCTTTGGATTGCTATTTCAGTAGAGTAACGAGGTATTCTTCTTTCTTAGTGAGACGTTTTGCTCTAACTTTGCTTTCATCTTACAGTTGGTGGAGAATTTAGCTGATGCTATTGAAAATGGAAACCGAGATCAGCACTCAGATGCATTGGTTTGTTCATATTTTAACTGATGCGCTATATAATAATTTGGTCATTACATGTTAGTTTGTCATTTCTTCTAGTTTAAGTGTTTAACAAATTTACTTTTTCCTTCACAAGGTTACTGAATTGAAAAACCAGTTTGAGAAGTGCCAGCAGCTGTTGACCTCAATATCAGGGTCTATTAGCTCAAAATCTATGGTATCTCATGTGCACCCTTTGATAGCTGTTGAAACTTATTTTGAACCCCCCCCCCCCCCCCCCCCCC
>ML377318.1:109958-132935 GCA_005239525.1 Nicotiana knightiana | reverse complement strand
CCCCCCCCCACACACACACCCACACACACAAAGCCCAAACACAGAGACAAGAAAAAAAGAAGAAGAAGAAAGCACAAAAACAAATTTAAAAGTATTATTTTCTGAAAGAGTTGGATCTGTTTACTTTGGCCATGTAATTGCTTTTAATGGTGCTCTTCTATTAGGCCTGTTTGTGCAACTTATAGCTGTTAAGAATTTTACAGAAAAGTGTGATTTATTATGTTTGAGACAATAACCACTTGAACAAAGTTACTCCAGAAAGTATAGTTTTGATGTATATTGTGATGCTTCAATGTGGATAAGAATTGACCATTCATGTGTTCTTTTGACAGACAGTTGAGGGACAAAAGCGCAAAAAGGCAGAGTGTGAACAATTGCTAAATCAGCGAAGGTGTGTATCGCGGTGGAGATATTTTAGTTATGTTTCTGAATTTTGCTACTGAAAGTAGTATAATTTGCATTGGCTTCTTCTTCTGATGGACATGATTCGTGTTTAATTCCAGGGATCTTATTTCAAAGTACAAAGGCTCGGTTGAGGAGCTTATTAACTCTGAACTGTAGCTGCTACTTTCATTCTAACTATGGTAAGTTACTTGTTGCAAGTTGTTTCTGGTTTGCACAAAAGAAGTTGACTTGAATCACCTGTAATTTTGTTTTTATTCAATGCCAGTGAAACGAGTGTATCCAATGCAGTCAATTTGTAGTTTACTCTTTTTTATATTTCATAATTAACCGCTCATGCTGGCAACAATTACCTAAGTAACTGAAATTCCTCTTGGTCTGGGCTGTTGTCATTCTTCGCTAAAGACCACATTTTAATGGCGCTTTGCTCCTTAAGTCTATACTTTTTTGCCTTTAATAACTCTGGTATTTTCAAATGGAGTATTCAACTAGCAGCTGGATGAACTTTCTCTTGTTTCAGCATCGACTTGGTTGTCCATGCCATCTACAGAAGTAAAACCTCTTAAGTTACTGAAATTCCTCTAGGTCTGGGAAGTTGTTATTCTTCTTTTCTTAAAGCACTTAGTATGTTCTCTACATAGTGGCCTGCAAGTGAATTTGGGTAAGGGAAGATTAACCTTGCAGATCTTCAAGTTCAGCCTTAGGATTTCTCTCTTACATAACATTTCTCAACTAGTTGCACTCCATACGGTTGAGTTATCATCGCTTTTCCTTTATTTGGATTCTTCTGAAGAGAACTATTCCAATTCTAAAAACTGGAAATCTGTTCAATCAAACATAATATCAATTTAGTATTATATTAATCGAACTGCAATTAAAGTAGTTACTAAATTCAGCATCCTATACAACATCCAGTTCCTCAAAATTAAGATTCTTAGAACCGTGGGATCATTTTGCGCATCATTGTTTTAAGCACGCGTTTCTTTGAAGCAGATGGCTTCACTCATGAAGCAATAGTTCCTCTTTTGATCTCGTTTAATAACAGGGTGTTGTGACCTTTATTAAGCATCTGAATTCCCATATGGCTGGCCTGATGAAACTTTTATCTTTATACAGGAAAGTGAAGACACAAGTTGCTAGCATCTGCATCTTTGTGCTTGCACCACGTCAAGCGAAGGCCATTAGATGGGAGTTCTTCCTCATTCGTTTGTTCTAATGAATTCTTATAGACTGGCCTCCTTCAGACTTTTGCGGTGACTTGATATGTCTTTGTCTTCGGACCAAAAATAAACATGTCTTTATCTTTATATAGCCCATAAAATAGGCTTTATTATTTCGTCACTTGTAAAGGTTCAACTTGGCAGTAAAGGAAGGAAACCGATTATCTAGATATACTTATGGGGTAGGGTAACTGCAAGAGAATGAAAAAATCGGTTTCCACTTTTTTCCAGAGGTCAAGTTTTGCAGGGGCGGATTTATAGTATGGGCACGTGAACCCATGGTCTCTCCATAAAATTAGATATTTTACGTACATGTTTTCCAAAATTGGTATAATATTGACTACTGACACCCATACTCTAAGAAAGTTGAACGGTGCACTTGTTGAAGGTTGAGTTAGTTACTACGAGGAATAGGAATCACTGCCCACTTAATAAATTTTTTCCTCCTTTTTTCTTTAGTAGTGAACCCATATATTAGAAATCCTAAATTCGCCTCTCAAGACAACGAAAAAGCACAAGTATTATGTTGAATTTTCCTATCTTAACAGGAAATTATCAAGCAAAATTTCCTTTTTTTGGTTTTTCAAACCTATCAGAGTTTTCTAAAATTCATATTTATCACAAAAGGTAAGAGACATTATGAACTTTGAGATAGAATCAATTGATTTTGAAAGGATGGATAAAGTAAATATGCTTTGTGGTCCCGAAATAGAGCAATAATTTGTCACTAATTCCTGCATCTGCCTTGCACTACATTAAAGATCAGTAATTGCGTGGAAAAACAAATGTTATTTGATGGTATTGTCACTTACCTACCTCAAGTTCTTAGGATGTTGCAATTTAGCCCCCGAAATAATCTATGACATTACGTCACACCAGGAAAAGAGTTCAGGTTTTTAGTTCTGTTATAAAGAATTTTATTTATAAATAGAATTCTATTAAGAATGAATGTCTATCTTTTAGAGAGTTTTACTTTGTGGCTAAATCATTTTTTCTTATAAATAGAGGGGTCCTATTTCATTATAAATCATCCCAAAATTCAATAAGAATTTCCTCTCTCTTTCTCTGCAATATTGTTCTTCTTCTTTTATTGTTTCATAACACATTATCAGCACGTACCGTCTCAAGAAGCTCTTTGAGAAGATTAATGTATAATCTTTCTCCTCTTTTTAATTATGACTGACATTATGAAAAGAAAGTTCGTTGCCCTTGAAATTTCGGGCAAGAACTATATGACATGAGTATTGGATGCTGAAATCCATTTAGATGCAACGGGTCTTGGAGACACCATTAAAGATAAAAATAAAGCATTTACCCAAGACTGTGCTAAGGCCTTGATTTTCTTGCGTCATCACCTTGTTGAAGGGTTGAAAATAGAATATCTCACAGTCAAAGATCCACTTGTTTTGTGGAATGACTTAAAGGAAAAATATTAACTTAAATTTGGTCACTCTTCCACAAACACGATATGGTTGGGCTCATCTGAAGCTCCAAGACTTTAAGTCTGTTTCTGAATATAATTCTGCGATATTCAGAATTACTTCTAAATTGAAAATCTGTGGAGATACTATCACCGCCTATGATATGCTTGGAAAAAAAACGTTCACAACGTTTCATGCCTCAATATGATCTTGCAACAGCAATACCGAAAGAAAAATTACAAGACATACACTGAGTATGTAGCTTGCCTATTTATGTTATGCATGCGTATTTGACGAAAGGACGAGTATCTAATCTCGCCCTTCACTCGCATCGGATTCATACTACAATCACTTTACCAACTATCATATTTTCTTTAAAAGATTTTTTTGGCACTGCCACTATGTATTTATATAGGTGGAATCTATTTATTTTGGCTTACTTATAATATACTTTGTCTTACGTAAGAGGAAGGATCGAAATTATACAATTTCACATATCTATTATGGTTGCTTTAATTCTATCAATTTATGGGATAAGAAAACATAACAGAAAACCTGACATACATAGCTACCAAATTTATGTGTTCAATTATTCTACAACTGTATGCCATGATTTCAATTTTATTACGTTGTTTTCTGTTAATGTATGCTTACATGCTTTTACAAAATGAATCTATGTGCTTGGTCTATCTGAAGAACTAACATGATCATATTTTTTATAATGTTTAATAATTGGTTGGTGATGGTGAATACGTATTATTAATAAAGATCATGAGTATGATGGAACTGTTAATCTCATCTAGCTTATATCATGCAATATTTATATATCACTGCCTTATGATATTTGTTTCGCTACGTTATTTTTTTAAATTGGATCAATATTTAATTGTAAAAATATTTGTTTAATTGATTCATGTATGACACATATAATATTCAAAGAGAAGAACTATTTCTCTCATTTAAGTATGTGTAAGACATATTTTACTACAATTTCTTATAGTAGTAAATTAATTGAAGGCTCTGGAAGAGCTACTATAACTCTGCCTAAGGAAACAATACTTATCATAGAGAATGTAATGTTCTCCTTCAAGTCCAAGAGTAACTTGTTGAGTTTTAAAGATATCCGCCGAAATGGATATCATACTGAGATAATAGATGAGAATAATTTTAAATATCTCATCATTACCAAGAATGTCTCTGGCCAGAAAAGGGTAATTGAGAAATTCCCATCTTTATCTTGTGGCATATATTGGACAAGAATTCGTGCAATTGAAGCACATTCTATTGTAAACCAAAAGGTTACTGATTCAAATACTTTTGTACTTTGGCATGATCGATTAGGACATCCTGTATCAATTATGATGAGATAAATTATAGAAACTCAAATGGGAATCCACTAAAGAATTTAAAGATTCTTTTAAATAAAGAATTTTCCTGCACTTCTTGTTATCAAGGCAAGTTAATTATTAGACCATCACCAACAAAGGTTGGGATTGAGTCCTCTGCGTTTTTGAAATGTATACAAGGGGACATTTGTGGACCAATTCACCCACCTAGTGGGCCGTTTAGATATTTTATGGTCTTAATAGATGTATCATCTAGATGGTCTCATGTGTGCCTATTGTCATCTCGCAACCTCGCGTTTGCAAAATTAATGGCACAAATAATTCGATTATGGGCGCAATTCCCCAATAATCCAATTAAGTCTATTAGACTTGATAATGTTGCTGAGTTTTCATCCCAAGCATTTCGTGATTATTGCTTATCAATTGGGATAAAAGTGAAACATCCTGTAGCTCATGTTCACACTCAAAATGGCATAGCAGAGTCTTTAATTAAGTGTCTGCAATTGATAGCAAAATCATTACTCATGAAAACGAGGCTGCCCACTTCTGTTTGGGGTCGCGCCATTTTGCATGCAGCAATGCTAGCTCGTCTCGTACTGACAAATTATAATAAATATTCCCCGTTGCAATTAGTTTTGAGTCATGAACCTAATATATCTCATTTAAGAATTTTTGGATGTGCAGTATATGTGCCTGTAGCCCCGCCATATCGCACCAAAATGGATCCCCCAAAGAAGGTTAGAAATGTATGTTGGGTTTGAATCGCCCTTCATTATTCGCTATCTTGAAACATTAACGGAGGATTTATTCACTGCTCGATTTGCAGACTATCGATTCGATGAGACACTTTTTCCAAAATTAGGGGAGAAAATGGTGAAGCCAAACGGGAAATTTTTAAAAAAAATCCATCCTTATCTCATCTTGATCCACGTGCCTCTATTTGTGAAAAAGAGGTGCAAAAGATTATTCATTTGCAGAGAATAGAAAATCAAGTGACAGACGCATTTACGGATCTGAAAAGGATAACAAAATCACATATCCTTGCAGAGAATGTTCCAATCTGTATTGATGTTCCTATTGGACAATCTTCTAGTGTCATAGCTAATGAGTCAAAAGCACGCCTAAAACGTGGCAGACCATTGGGTTCTAAGGATCAAAATCCTAGAAAAAGAAAAATAAATAATCAAAATGAAACTACGAAAGAGTCTCATGAAGAAATCCGCGATTTAACAAATTCTGATATTCATGAGGAAACCACTGAGCCCGAGACCCAAGAAAATAAGGAACTATCAATAAATCAAATCGATATTGAGACAAATTTGAATCGAGTGGATATAATGATGGATTATGTCTTTGCATATAATGTTGCATCTAGCATTATGCAAGATAGTGAGGATCTTGAACCTCATCTGTTGGAGAATGTCGACAAAGACATGACTGGCCAAAATAGCAAGAAGCAATCCAATCAGAATTGAATTCACTTGCGAAACGTGAAGTTTTTGACATGTAGTCCAAACACCTCATGGTGTTAAGCCTGTTCGCTATAAATGGGTCTTTGTACGCAAGAGGAATGAGAAAAATGAGGTACAAAGATATAAGGCACGCCTTGTTGCACAAGGATTTTCATAAAGGCCTGGTGTCGATTATGAAGAGACATATTCACCCGTTATGGATGCTATAACGTTCCGTTATCTCATTAGTTTTGCTGTCCATGAAAAGCTTGACATGCATTTAATGGATGTGGTTACCGCCTACCTTTATGGCTCACTTGATAATGAGATATACATGAAAATTCCCGAGGGATTTAAAATGCCTTACGCACATAGTTCAAAATCCCGAAAAATATTTTTAATCAAATTGCAAAGATCTTTGTATGGTCTAAAGCAATCAGGACGTATGTGGTATAATCGTCTTAGTGAGTATTTATTAAAGGAAGGTTATATAAATGATTTCATTTGTCCATGTACTTTTATAAAGAAAACAACATCAGAATTTGTTGACCTTGCCTTATATGTTGATGACATAAACCTTATTGGAACTCCTATAGAACTCCAAAAGGCAATTGATTATTTAAAGAAGGAATTCGAGATGAAAGATCTCGAAAAGACAAAATTATGTCTTGGTTTGCAAATTGAACATTTGAAAAACGGAATTTTGTTCATCAATCTACCTACATAGGAAAGGTATTGAAACAGTTTTACATGGATGGAGCACATCCATTAAGTACTTCGATGGTTGTTCGATCACTTGATGTGAATAAGGATCCATTCGGACCTCAAGAAAAGAATGAAGAGCTACTTGGTCCTGAAGTACCATATCTTAGTGCAATTGGTGCGCTAATGTATCTTGCTAATACAACAAGGTCTGACATAACTTTTTCAGTTAATGTCTTAGTAAGATATAGCTCTGCTCCTACAAGGAGACATTGGAATGGAATCAAACACATATTACGGTATCTAAAAGGAACTACGAATATGGGCTTATTTTATGGCAATAATTGCAGTCCCGATCTTGTGTGTTATGCCGATGTTGGGTATTTATCTGACCCACACAAGGCTCGTTCTCAAACATGATGTGTGTTTACATGTGGAGGCACTGCCATATCTTGGCGATCGACTAAGCAATCAATCGTGGCTACTTCATCTAATCATGTTGAGATAATTGCTATTCATGAAGCAAGTCGGGAATGCGTGTAGTTGAGGTCTATAATACATCTTATTCGAGACAAATATGGTTTGAAGTGTGACAAACTACCCACGATCTTGTATGAAGATAGTGCAACATGCATAACACAATTGAATGGAGGATTCATAAAAGGATACAGGACAAAACATATTTCACCAAAGTTATTTTTCATCATGATTTTCAAAAGAATGGTGATATCAATGTGCAACAGATTCGTTCAAGTGATAATATGGCTGATTTGTTCACAAAATCTCTACCAACATCAACCTTCAAGAAGCTAATACACAAGATTGAGATGCGAAGGCTCAAGGATGTGAATTGATGCTCTCATCAGGGGGAGTTAATGCACGTTGCGCTCTTTTTCCCTTACAAGGTTTTGTCCCACGGGGTTTTCCTTGCAAGTTTTTTAACGAAGCAACCAAAAGGCGCATTTCTAAACATGTGTACTCTTTTTCCTTTTCTAGAATTTTTTTTTCCATTGGATTTTATTTTAGTTAAGATTTTAACGAGGCATATTATTTGTTGAATAAATATTTAAGGGGGATTGTTATAAATAGAATTCTATTTAGAGTGAATGTCTATTTTTTAGAGAGTTTTACTTTGTGGCTAAGTCATTTTTTCCCTATAAATGAAGAGGTTCTATTCCATTATAAATCATCCCAAAATTTAATAAAAATTCCTCTCTTTCTCTGCAATATTATTCTTCTTCTTTTATTGTTTCATAACAAGTTCCTTATTTTCTGATACGTATTCCGTAACATTCTATTGATGTGCATTTGAGAAATATTCAACTAATTAATTAACTAGCTTATCAATGTTATTACGTAGTTGGCAAGATTAGTTAGGGATTAATTCCTTTCGTTTAGCCATAAATCCTCCACCATGTACTAAGCACGCGGCAATATTTGATTGACGTCGAAAAAGATTGGTGTTTGAATTTAAAGTTGAAAGTGAAGATTCAAAAAAGATATTTAAATAAGAATTTCACTTGAAACAATATTTAAAATTTAGGAGAAGCTCATTATTTTACTTGCAATAAATACTCGCCAAATAAGTTTTTCGATTTTTCATTGGTATTTCAAATATCGATGTCATTTGAAAATATTAAACTTCAGTATTTACATAACTAAAATAATTCATTCTTTTTATTTAAAATTTCATTCCTCCTTAGAAATTGAATGTCTTGTATTTCTTCTTAGTAACTGCTACAACAACAACAACAACAACAACAAGTTCATTATAATCCTACAGGTAGGGTATGACGAAGGTATTGTGTACGCAGAACTTATCCCTGTCTGGAGAGGTAGAGAGGCCGTTCTTAGTAATTGCTAAATTACCCTAATTTTCTGAGTAATTATTATAAAATAAATTTTAGAAATTGCTTTTTGTTAACTTTTTTTTAGCGAAAGTTTAATTTTTATTTCAAAAGTAAGTTCAGTTAAATAAAAAATTCAGATTGACCATTGAGTGTCTTGTCTTTGTTCTTAGTAATTGCTAGATTACCCTAATTTTCTGAGTATTTATTAAAAATAATATTTTAAAAGTTGCTTATTGTTAACTATTGTGTCGCAAAAAGTTTAATTTCTAATTCAAAATTCAAAACAAAGGTGAGTTAAAAAAATTCAAGTTGGCCATTGATAAGCATAACAAGACATTTAACCTGGGGTGGGTAGAGTGTATTTTTCACATTTACTTTCCCAACCAGTTTGAGAATAAGGTGATCGATTTGAATAAAAATCATTTCCAAGTAATAGAAAATAGAAAAAATTGAATCATCACCAAATTTAATGTCATTAATGTTGTTTCGGTTTGAATGAGATAGGATCATAAATTAGGACATGAAGAAACCCGTGAAGCTTTCATTTTCAAAAATTTCCCTCCTCAATTCTGTCATTCTTAGTAGTATTTCTATTTCGAAAACCGAAAGAAGGAGAAGGTCTCGAAAAACAGAAAAACATAGCTATAACGTAATGGGAAGTGAAGATTATTGTAGCATCTCCATAATCACAGCAAGGGCTTTTACAGAAATTAGGAAAAGAAGATGTGCAGAAACAACTTGTACCAGAAGCTTTACTACCTGTATATCGCCAAGGTGGATTTTGTCGAGGTGGTTTGAGACAAAAAATGGCGCAGAAAAAGTGAAGAAGATCAATAGGAAGAAGAAGGATTTTCTTACCAGATTAGATGGGGAATCCTTATCTCCATCTCCATCTCCGGCATTGGAAGAACCAGGTAAATAGCTTTAACACCTCTCATTTTTGTTACTTTTTCAATATGAAAACAAAAGACAAAATGATGAAAAAATCAAAAGGTCGTGTTATTCGAATTAAAAGTTAGAATATTTTTTATTTGTGTCTTTGTGATTATGTAGACAGATTAATAGTAGGGTTTTTACTTCGCTTGAATCAAGTCTTAAAAGAGAAACAAAGCTGTGTAACAAGGCAGGCAGGATGAGGAGAACTACCAAACGTAAACAGAAATAGATAATTATTAAACATTTTGAAAAGTTAGGTGAATGGAAAAAATTCATATTACGAACACAAAAAATAAAAATCAAATCAAATCAGTGTCATCTTAATAAATGGGTAGGACTAAGTTTGCTTAGAACTAGAAAACTGAGAGACAGATTCTTTTGCCAAATCCGTTGCTTTTAATGTTATTTAATTCCTACCTTCCTGCCGAAATTATTTAATTCAGTTAGACAAACAAACAAATAATTACTCCAAACAATTTTCGGCAAGTTTGAATTCAACCTTTCAACCTAAAATTTCCAAATATTTTAACACTTAATAAATATTTAAACTCTTATTTTGAGCATGCTGTCATCTAATATAGATTATTATCTCTTATTGAAATATTGCAATTCCGGTAGTGGGACATAAAATTGTGTGTAGATGTTATTTTACTATTTTTACCTTCACGTTTCCATATTATATCCCGTATAAGAATATGGAAACAATTTGTTCTATTTGATTGACATGGAAAATGACATAATAATATTTGGACATATAACTTATTACCTGAATGCATTATTTTTGCAATGTAGATAGAAAGTAAGATGAGAAAACAAGGTAAAAAGAAGAAAGCCAAACATTTTTGCAATTTAAAAAAAAATCGTTTTTTTTATGATTTCATCTGTGTAATATTTATTAAAACAAACCAATCAACATTTTATGCAGGAGACAAGAAAGCAGACTCTTTGAACCTAGGCATTGGATTTGGTTTAATTTATCTGTTTAACGCTACCAAAAATGAGCTGAACAAAATCGTTGAGATTCGTAGAGAATTGGAAATCCTGCTTCATAATTCCAAGATGGAATTCCAAAAACGAGGAAGAATCAGACGAAATCTTTCCACTTCAAGAGCCCAAATATCAGACGACGATTCAGATTCTGTTGAACAATTCGCATACTCTACTGATACAGAAGAAGAATCAGAAATCACTTGCAGCCATGATCATACAGCTTTCAACTGCAAATCAACGAAAGCAAAAGAGACGAATTTGGAAATGAACCAACTTGAAGCAGAACTTGAAGTCGAATTACAACGTTTGCAATTCCATTCAAATTCACAAGTCATGTTGAAATATCCAACACAACAGAATGCTGAGGTACGTTCTGTTGATTACAAATTGGAGTATAACATGACTATACTAAATTGCTTTTAGTTTAGCTTGAGCAAAGCAATAGAAAGTATAGGGCAGCCCGGTGCAATAAGCTCCCGCTATGCGTAGGGTTCCGAACTACAAGGGTCTATCCCTTACTCTGCATTTCTGCAAGAGGCTGTTTCCACGGTTATAATACTCTAATTAGTTTTGTGTAAGACCTCAAGTAGTGAACTTCAATTGTGGCAGATTATGGATAGCTCAGAAGGAAGCCTTAGCACAAGCTTTACAGAAGTATACAACCCTAATGCCTGTGTAACAATTGAAAACTGTGGAGTTCCAGCAGAAGAATTAAACAGGAAACTGCATGAGCTTCTACAGACAAGGCAAGAAGAAAGGATCAAAGAACTGGAGTCAGCTTTAGAATCCACCATGCAAAAGCTTGAAGAAAAAGAAAAGGAGATCTGTTGGTGGAGAGACACTGCCAAGGTCATCTCTCAACAAATTCCTAGTCGTCGATCACTTGCTACAATAGATTAAACGCCACACCAACCTTGAAGGAATTTGTCCAAAGTTTTTTTGGATTACATGGCCGGATATATACCATTTCATGTAAAAGAAGGTGAAGGGAAATAAACCACAGCTTCATATATGAAATACTAAAGTTTAGTTTGAAATAGCAAGAGGAATGGATGCCTTCATTTTGTTTAAGATAATTTCCACTTGCCACAGAGTTATTTCTCAGGAACACACTAAAAATCTGGTTTAACATGTGGTCTGCTGACGAAGAATAAGGTAATTATCTATGAGAGAATAATGAAGAATATTAACTTGGAAAAATACAATAAGTTTAAGCCAAACAATTACACTGAAAGTGTAAGCATGCATTTTTTTCCCCAAGAGAAAATGAAAAGCCCTGGTGATATCCTTTCACCTGTTTCTGCAATCATAGTAACAATTCCTTTGAATAGATTGAGAAGTAGGTGGTTGATAATCAAGATCAGACACAGTTGTCTTGCAATAAAGCATGTAGTACCCAAAGAAACTCTATGCTGGTAGAGCATTATATACTTGAAGATAATCACCACTTATAGTGACAGTAACATCACCAGCAGTTATTTCCAGAAGAAGAAATTAGAACCCCTTTCAACATGTTTGGTGCGAGCACAAAAAAAATAAAATGATTATCGCCATATATGTGGCACTGCTATTATCACAATACATACAGACTATGTTTGGAAGAGAAATAAACATCCTGTAGTAACTAGTAGATATAGAGGTTCTTTGGTACTACAAAAGTAACACATGTATACTCTTTACTCTTATTGGAACATGAGATATATGCATATTCTTAACATAGCAACAAATGTGGAATGGCCTATAAGCTTTACATTATTTTGCTATCTCATTGAATTCTTCCAGAAGTTTCTCGATTGTCTTCCTTGACACAATTTTTTCAATCTCGAACACCCTCATCTCAGCAGCTAGACCTGTAAAATTACATCAAGAGTTCACACCCAGCATCTGGGAAAGGGTATGCCTACACACTCAAATGGTAGTTCATGAAATTGCATCTAGGGTCAGTAAGGGAAAAAAGAAAATGGAAAAAGAGCAGAAGAAGAAGAAGACAGTAATGGGTATATATGAGAGCCAGCTAATTGTTTTTCTTTTCCCCTTAAAATTCCCTACTTCCATGTAATAAACGACTTACATTTCTGTGCATTCTTGATACCCAAAAAAGATGGTAAATATGGTTTCAAGACAGAAACATAATCTTGAGACTGATAAAGTAATATATGACGAAATATAGCTTACTAACCTGATTGACGCAAAGCTTTGAGTGGTAGCACATTTGCGTAGGAGTAGATAAACTGGAGCAGGCTTTTCATAAGCTCAGTAGATTCTGCTGAGACTAGAATTTCCCTCTAAAATTGAAAGCCAGGAACATGGTTAGATTGCTTGAACATAGTAAAATGGTATATCCCATATGACATACATCCAAATTCATAGAAGTACACACAACACAGAGCCAATAGTGCCCTTTGATCCTTCATCCTAGCGCCTAGCCCTTCAATATGTAGACTCGCCAAAACTTCCTCACAGAGGCTTCTCATTTTACTTTATAGAAGCATGGAAAAAGGAAAAACAATTATCACCATGTACTTGTTTCCCAAAAGCTGAAACTACTATACCATCATCAACACAGGTCAGCAACCTCCATTAAGATCATATTAAGTTTCATATTTCTGTTCGCACAAATAGATTGGAATTTTTTTTAACGAATGAGATAAAAGGAAAACTTCACGCAAGAAGTGGCTAAATATAGTAAAGTCACAATGAGAATTTAGAAGTAAATATTTAATAATAAGCCACCAGGCACTAATAGTATAAAGCAAAAGTAGAATGATCTGTCAGACACCAAATCGAGCAACTTGATCCATCAAAAATAAAGTAAGCAGTCAAAGAGGAGGCCACTAAACCTTGAAGCTCTTCTCTGCATCATAATACCCTGAAACAATCAAGAGGATGCGAAGTTTCTCTAGTTCTGCATATCGAAAAGAATGATTGTCAAGCAAAGGTGTGTTATCGCCGTGCTGTCAAAGTTACATTTGTGGAAGCATATTCATGATGAGTGAAAGTATAATGTCATTTGGCAGGAAGAGAAGGCGAAAAAGTTTTAATTCTCCACCAGACCGGCACCATCCTAGCACACAAGAGTAAAAGAATTCTTGCAGCACGATAGATCTTCTCTTTATCTTCCTTGATGAGGATGGACGGGTAAGATGAGGGAGAGATTAAAAAAAAAGAGAAAAAGAATTATTCTACCACTGCAACAGTAAATGTCGATAAGGACCAAAGGATTTTCATATTTGAGACTACAGGACTTGATAAAAGAATGGAAATTAGAGAAAGAAAGAAAACAAAAGAACAGTGGCCAGCTAGCTAGAGGATTTTCTCTCGGCGGTCAATAAGATGGGCCAGATAGAGTGGATCATATAAAAAAGAGCTACAGTTGGACGATATGATGACAATTATCTTGTGATTTTTCACTGATTGAAAAATTTATGCTACCAAATTGGAAAATGAGCAGTATCAATTACTTACGCTGGAAACTTCTTATATTTTTCGCTGAAGTAGAGTGATGTGATAAGAGCTCTCTGATAGGTATTCCGACCGAACTCATTCCAATATTTGAAGTTCCCATTCTTGATCCTGTACCATCAGGTTTACCTGCTTCAACCACTGAAGATCAGTCCACATGAATAATACACTAAAAACATTCCACGAGGCATATCATGTCCATGACCTCAAATCATGTGAAACAAGACCACTAAAAATGTGAGCTCCAAGGAAGTTTCTCAAATTTCCAAGCTATCTGTAAATTCTAACCATAATATGATTGCATCAATGTACTCCACAGAAGCCTGTAGAACGTCTTATAGTTTCTTCCTAAGAGTTATTGCTAGCCAAATACTTGTCAAGAAAAAAGACAAACAGAATCTGGCTAGACAAAATTACCTTGTGGCTAGCCAGAGGTTTGAGAAACTAATTACACATTCTAGAACACTCATAAAAGATGAAGCTATACTTGTGAGTATGGAGAATCCAGTAATCAATATTTGTAGCTAAGTGTACTTAAATTAACTAATTTCAGGGTCACATTAGGGAAAGGCAGTCACCACCTGTTAACCGTTGGTTTTTAAATAAGTTTGAACCACATTACTGTATCTGTGCTCGAATCCTAATACAGAAATGAATCATCTAGTTTAAAGTGGCATACACTACGAAAGCTTTAAATATACCACTGATTTGAAACAGAAAGGTCTGTGATTAGGACAAAGTGAAGCAGATGAAAGTACCTTTTGACCATCTTCTAATATCTTTCCGTAAAGCTTCTCTTGTTCTGGGGTCAGCTTCATCCGATTTTGACAAATTCATACTATCTTGTTGTAAAACTTCTTCTGCTCTGGGCTCAGCTGCATCCGATGTTGACAATTTTTTATTAACTTTTTGCAAAACTTCTCCTGCTCTGGGATCAGTTGCATCTGGTTTTGGCAATTTCTTAATATTCTTTTGTAAAGCTTCCCCTGCTCTGGGGTCAGCTGCATCTGATTTTGACAATTTTTTAATATCTTTTCGTAAAAGTTCTCCTGCTCTGGTGTCAGCTGCATCATGCATTTTGTATCTCACTGAAAATGGACAAATTTTTAATTGGGAGCAGAGTCTGATCACTCTGGAAATAGAAACCTAGAATAGTGAAGAATAACGGCTATCAAAGCTGCATAACCTACAAATTTCATAAAGACCGTTACATCCAAATCGACCTGCCCCATTTATCAACAATGTGGTCATGTACTTATCCATTGTTGTAGTCTGTTGGTTTGTCAAATTTTCAGTATCGACGAGTATACCTGCTAACTGCACACATAGTCAGATTTCATAAAGAGATAATACAGCATAAAGACAGAACTGTAGACACAATAGGAGATTAAGATAGTTGAAGTCCTTATGGGCAAAGCAAACAGATGGGACCTATGCTATTGGTAGGGATAATAAGAAGAGGATATCCATTCAGGTTCACAAATTTGATTGCCAAATATAGTGCCCATATTCAATTTTCACGCCACAGCTGACAAGTAATTTATGTTGAACATTTAGAAGAATACATGGACATGTTTTAGTAAGAGCGCAGTATTGTTCATTGTTATTAAAAGAACCGACAGAAGTGGGGAAGGATTGCGCATCAACAAAGTTATGAATGCAGGAACCAATTTGAAAGCTTTTACAGCCTCAGAAATTTAATAATTTTAATAGAATCTTGTACTTTATGTCAATGCTAGCCAAAAGGTTTTCCCAGGTGGGAGATGGGATGTAGGAAACAGATGAAAATTTGATAAATCCCTCAGCAAATTGTATTTGGTCAGGTAAGCTTGCAAAAGTATGAACTAATTCTCCTAGAAGTTGCTAGAGACCTCCCTTGATGACAATGTAGAACAAAAGATATTCATCAAAAACTGAGACTATTAAAATTTTCCTTTTGAAATTTGTTTCCTGGACTAAATGCATACAAAGCTCATCTCATAATAAAATCATTGATTCTACTATGACCCGGCTCAAAATAGTCTCTTCATTTCCAAATTGGAGTTGCTATTACTCTTACAAATCTTTTCATCATTAAATTTACAATAGGACCCATTTTCACACTTCCGAACAAAAACCAACAGCAATAAAAATGAAGGGTTCAGCTTCATTACAACTAACAATAAACGATGTTATTTATTGATACTAATCACAAGAACCAGGGGAAAAACAAAACCTATTTTTCATTTCCCACTTGGATTTTGGTTGCAGTTTAAGATTCTCACCATATTTTTCACCCTTCATACCTTTGGAATTACTTTGTCCTAAGGTCGTCTAAAAATACTTGAATTCAACTCGGAGGCAAATTTTGTGTGATCTTTTCAGATCTCTATCCTAATAAATTGGTTGGAAACAGGTTCTGAGACTTCAGGCAACGGTACCAAAATAACAGTGTTTTTTTCTTTTTCCTTTTTTACAAGTCCAAACAACAGGGGTTCTGGTAGTAAGGGGAGATGAAGAAAAGGAATGGTTTTTAAATATAATGGAGGACTTCATTTTAGGCAAAATATAACTTGCATACACATTTGAAAATCTAGATATTAGAGCTAGTACCAGAAGTCGACTGAAGCCTTGACCTGCTAGTATCTCTGATGAAGTTAATGCAAACTTGTCAGCAATAAGTGTGCAGCATGATGCCTCCTACAAGAAATAAATAAGTACATAAAATACGTCAAGTAGCAGATAAGAACAATCATTTGCAACAAATTTGATTGTGTAAATAAAATGACCATTGGGCCTAACTCGACTTCAAAAGTTAGCTCATGAGGTGAGAGTTGCCCAAGGCCTAACTTTCTCCAGACATCCATGAACTCCTTTAATTTTTCTCTAGTTGTTCTTAAATTTATTGGAGCACAAGCTACACTGTACAAAGATAAACTTCCACCAAATAAAGCATTTGAATAAACATATATGAAGTCGAATTTAGTGCTGCTTAGCAAAACTAGTCTCCATTAACTAGTTTAAGAGCAACAGCTGTTAGATGTTTGAAAATAGTGTTTTCAGAACATAGAAGACAAGAGAAGGAAAATAACATTTATAGAGGTGTCGACTTTACCCTATACTATTTGTTATGGAATGAGGAAAATACCTTCCCAAGGGTGACAGCACCAACTGAAGAATAAGGTCTATCTTCCTGCTTAAACAGGAAAGTCGGAGCATAGCCACTCTATTTAACAGGCTTTACTACTTGACATAGTCAAAGTATAATGGAGAAACAGAAAAAATAAAACCAAAATAAAAAAGAACCTCTCTGCAGTTGAAGATCTCAACCACTGCATCCTTTAATGCCTGTTCCAGTAACCAGCAACTAATCATTATTCAACTGATGAACAGCAAATCAGCACACTTGAAACAAACCACTTACCTCCTGATTAGCTGGAAGCTTGCTATGGTCGACTAAAACAAGTTTAAGACTCCCATATAAATCGTAGTAGTACAGATCAATCTGTCCACAGTTTAATGACCAAGAGAACAATAATTAAAACTTTTGAGACATAAAAAATATCAAGCTGTCAATTGAATAAGAACCAAGTAGTAACAGCAAATTTAGAGTATAGAAGAAAGTAGAGATTTTTTTTGTAGCAAAGACAATCTTCTAGCTTTCCAAGGAAAGTAGATCAGTTGTTTGGATAACGTTCCTGAGATTTCATTTACTATGCAGACCTAAGTCTAGAGAATCTAGACTACAGTTTCATTTCCTTTCACTAACTTTGCATATAGAGTGGAACATACCTCATCAACAAAAATCAAGGAAGATTGATCAACAAAGCAAGAATCAAATAGCCATCTGAGCGCAGCATGAGACTGAACGTCTGACCTTTTCATGTTGATGACGGGCACAGTGCATAACTGGTCGTCATATAATGTTCCGTTCAAGTAAAACGCATACATTATGGTTGAAGCAACAGATCCAACATCTGCATCCAGATGCGAACAAAACTTAAGATTAAGGTCAACCAATGTAAGATGGAAGTTGTTAGGAAAGATCGCAGACACACGTTCAAGCTACTGACTGCTCTCTAAAAAAAGTACTTTTTCTTCTGTGCTGCAATCGTCTCAAATAATGCCAAAGGACTACATAAGGTGGTAGTCCGAAAGAGGTAGTGAATAAACTTAAACAATTTGCAAAATCTTTACACGTGGCAAAAGAGATGGTGCATTTCTCCTTAAACATAAAGATAACCAATCAAAAATACTTATGCAAATACAATTACTTAGCAATATATATACTACAAAAAGAAACAAAATTGTACAATTAAATCTGATTTACTAGGATCCAAGTTCTTTAACTGTAGGCTAAGACCATTTGCAACTTTTGTATCCTGAAGCTTCTACTCAATCAGATTATCCACTCATTTTAGGTACTTTATGTTTTCAGTTGGAGACATTGTGGCTCTAGAATAGTATAGAAATTATCATTTATTATGATACTTCTGCTCCTACAAGTATCCTTAGCGTTAGTATTTGGATAGTTCGTCCCTGTTTAAATAGAATCAAACATCAAGAAATTTGTTGCAATAGAATCCCTGCATCACCAGCAAACATGAGGATTCTCAACCTCTTTCTGAGATTCTTAAACCAAGTCGGTAACTGGAACGAACGATCTTTAACTTTAAATAGAAGACATATCATGTCAGTCAATTTTTAAATTTTGCGGACTGATAGTAAGAGATGCTAGGATACTGTTCATGAGCCAAAACCATGTTATACAAATCCAGGTCGCAAGTAACTAGGTAACTATCCTTGAACAAGAAAATGTAGAATCGTCTAATGGATAGACTACTGTACACTTCTTGCTACTAAACTTTTCAAATCAAATAACAACTGATTCCCCTTTGTTGATATACTGTATTCATGAATACAACTCTTTATGCACTTGTGTTCTTAAAACTAGCATATGTTAATTGGGTTAATACTTATGGGGCTCTATCTCCTATCAAATACAAAACAAAATGAAGGAAAACTTTCATGATTATCTGATGATTTACCACCCCATTTGTGGTTTCACTGTCTCCACTACAAGACAAGTTAAAGATGCTGCAATGATAGTCATACATCTATCATCCAACCCGGGCCTTCTCTTCTTTACTTCTCTTCATCTTCAGCACTCTTACTGCTTCCCTGAAACCTTGAACTTTTTATATTTTCACTTTCAAACAGCTTATATGAACTCTCAAAATTCTGAACTTTCAAATCAAACTTCAAAAGACATACAGAACATATTTATCATGATTACTACTCTCTAGATGATTTTCTAAGCCCTAATGAAGACCGTTTTGGACATAAGATTAAGACCATTTCGGAGTATTCTTTAGGAATATGTTGGATGCCGGTAAACTGCAACAACAACAATAACAACAACAACCCAGTTAAATCCCACTAGTGGGATATGGGGAGGGTAGTGTGCATGTAGACCTTACCCTTACCCAAATGGGATAGAGAGGTGGTTTCTGAAAGACCTTTGGCTCAAGACGAGAAAAGGCAATGTATCAGTACCATCAAAAGAAACCATGAAACAAATAACAGCATTACCAGAACCAGGAAATAGATGAACAACAAAACAATAACCAGTAGATACAGCTCGAAACTAAGAGGAATGAAAAAGTAGTGTGACTCAACATTAACCACTAACAGTCTAAGACTAAGTCCTATCAGACTAGTCTCACTCTAGTGCGCTGTAGAAATATGTACAACTACCTCTAACTTGAGAAATATGTACAACTACCTCTAACTTGAGATGCCGGTAAACTGCAAACTTGAGAATCATTTATTTTTCTGTGGACTATTTCGAGACAGTGCGACATGCTAAAATTAAATGATTTAATAGAAGCTGGTTTCTAAGGAGGCAATTCTTAGTTAGAGAATAAACGGTTCATGGAGATTACCGCAGCAGTCGGGGCCAATCACTGCATGCAAGAATCTTGATGGAACTCCTGCACTAACCTCGTCTCTTCTTGCCTTTAGAAAAATATTCAGCCTGTGAATTCCTTGACATGATCCAACGATTTCCATCTGCGGTGAATATCCACAGTAGAACAATGCTGCCGATAGAGGAAGTGCAGTGTTGGAAATGCTTGTACTTCTCTTGGTCACACTATAAGATCTTTCATAGGCAGGCAAAGCTAAGCCACTAGGAGAGTAGTACTCTCCGTTCGTTTCAGATGATCTTCGACTAGACTGCATGGTAGGCTCATCTATATTACGCAAATCAAACTTCAAGCCAGATCGAGGACTCCCCAAAGGGGAGGAATTCATTTTGGAAGCTGCAGATGACCTCGCAGAGAATGACCGGCCAAGAGGTTCACGAGTACTTTCTGAAGCTGAATTAGGGAAATTTCTATCATAATAAGCATCATTTTCAGATAATGCCACATGAATCTTTTTCTGTCCTCGGTTACCAACATCCGAGGCCGACCTCGTTATGTCATTCCTTGTGGCTTTTCTAAGAATGTCTAAACCACTTCCTTTGCTGATGACTGCTGCCTCACCTCTCCGCATGCCATCGAAAAAAGGGTCATCTCTGGCACGTGCATATTTTTCCTGAAAGTAGAGCAGAAAGAGGTAATAAAAGTACTAATGCAGCTATAAGCATGTTTTTCGTCAGGTTCAGCAAGACCACAGATACAACGCTTGATCAGGTATTTCAATTGGAGTTGCACTTCAAATTCACACATTACAGGCCTTGTCTCCACCAATGTTTGTATAACTGAATACGATAATACAAAAATCAACAGAGCACTAAACTTGTTTACCCAGTGGAATCCCATAAGTGGGGTCTGGGGAAGGTAGTGTGTAAGCAGAACTTACACCTACCTTGTAGGGGTAGAGAGGTTGTTTCCATTTACAATAGAAGCAATGTCAGGATTCGATTTTATTAGATGGTACAGACGAAAACTACAAGGTAGCTACAACTTTTTAATTAGTTCATCCTACAAATTGTCCCTTAATAAGTGCAAAAAATCCAAATACTGATCCATCTTATCTATAGTACTACTATAACACCAGAAGTACAAATTAATGTATTTGTTTTTAACTCTGGAATCTGCAGCCTCTTTCCTTAATTTTATTTATTGATGCATTTGTTTAATGTCAGGAATTTTAAGAATTATGCTTTAATTGACTATAAGTCTATAACGTATTGGGACAACGATGTAGTTTATGGGAAGAGCATCTAAAGCATGAACACCAGCAATTAAAAGAAGTTAATCCAAGTAAAAGCAACAGTGTTGAAATTAACGTGAAGGATTGGAAGCTGTTAATTAACGGTACAAAAAGTGGCAATCAAATGGTATAATTTATCAAGTTACTTTAGATATGATCAAGCAATAAAATGAAGAGTCAAAGAGATGAAGCTGAAAATTTTCTTGTTATACCAATTAGTATAAAATTAACTTAAAATTCTCTTATTTGTCTCACTTACCGATCACTACGTACAAAGCACATTAGGTATGATCAAGCAAGGAATGAAGAGTGAAAGAGATGAAGCTACAAGTACGTGAAAAATAGTCCAAATAATAATTGAAATTTAAGTTAAACAAGTAAATGGAAAGGAATATTTCTCACCTTTTGAAATTGTGCCATTGGAGAAAGGAGGATGTATTGAGAAAGTACTGCAGAAGTCTGTCAAATAGAAAATACATAATAGAGCGAAAGATTTGGACAAAGAGAATGGGACGGTAAATAGTACGAAAGACAGAAAAGGATGCCAAAGTAGCGACACCGCAGTGTCTTCATAGGCATTGTGGAGTCCGCCATTGCAGCTGTTTGTATAAGCATACAAAACAGTTGAGCCAAGTCAAGCAAATTTTCAGCCTTTTATAACTCCCTCCATCAAAAACTTTTGTCACTCGGTGACCCCTCAAGTTTGTATTGGGACATTTTACATCCTTACACAAGTGTTTTAAAAGGCGTCACGCACCAAAAATGGCCCGAGGCAAGCCTCAAGAGGTCGGGGCGTACGCTCGGGCATTTGAAACGTATTTTTATAGTGAGACGTAAGCCCCAGAGACCTTTTCAAATTAAAACAAAATTTGTTAAATACGTCATTCATGTAATACCCAAATTCTCAAAAGTAAGCTTATAATTACTCAAAAGTTTCAAAAAGGAACTAAAATGTATTGAATTTAAAATTCGAGACCCTTTTTTATTGATTGAAGCCATAATTTATTGTCTTTTTATCTTGTCCGCTAGTCTGCTAATATCTCCCAAAAGCAACGAATATTTAATTTTTTACAAATACAAAGAGAACTTCATTCTCCGTCATAGTAGCAAGTTCAAAATTCAAATTGCAAATTAGTCATCCTTTTTGTTCCTCCATGTAGGGGTATTCATCGATCGGTACGGTACGATATTTAAACATTTCGGCTCGGTATTTTCGGTATTCGGTTTCGTAAAATGCTATATTGATACTGTACCTAATTAAATTCGATATGGTTCGTGTTTTCGCCTTTCGATTTATTCGGTTCGGTAACGTTGGTTTATTCGGTTTGAATACTAACTAGTGCATAGAGTCATAGACAGCAATATTCTTAATTAAAGTACTCAAAATTACAAAACTAAAAACGTTTATTGACAAAAGTTTTATCCAAAACCAGCAAATACCAACTTTGAGAGAGAAAACTTAGAGAAATATCTTGTTACTTGCTTAGAGTTAATTGATGAACTTAGAGAAATATCTTGTTACTGGCCTCTCTACCCTTTTCGGGGTAGGGGTAAGGTCTGCATACATTCTACGCTTTTCAGGCCCCACTAGTGAGATTTTACTGTGTATGTTGTTGTTGTTGTTGTTATTGTAGAGAATAAATGAAAGTAAAATTTTAGATTTCTTATATTTAAGTTATAATTAATAATATGTGTATTGTGTAATATAATATATATTTCGGTACGGTATCGGTATTTTGGTATTTCATTTGAAAATACCAAATACCATACATAATACTAATTTTTTTTAAAACTTAAACCAAATCCCGAATACCGAATACCAAAACTTTTGATTTCGGTACGGTAATTCTGTATTTACCAAATTATGCACTGCCCTACCTCCAAGTAGAAAACATTATTCTTTTCAACTTAAGTTACTTGTTCTTGTAAGTAGGTCATAGATCATTTTGACTAGTTTTTTGTGGGGATGAAGCATATGCATATATATATATATATAT
>ML377318.1:18790-109589 GCA_005239525.1 Nicotiana knightiana | reverse complement strand
TAAGAACTCATATATATATATATATATATATATATATATATATCTCAAGACGCCCAAGACCCAGACGAAGATGACTGAGGAATGAGTTTCGATTCCATAGCAATATATATATATCAATTTTACCGGTTTAGTTTTCTTTAATTTTTATGTAATTTTACCGATTTATAAATATTTACTATAATCATATTATTTTATAAAATATTAAAAATTAAATACCCATAAAGCATGCCTTGGGGTTTTAAAACGCCTCGCCTTATGCCCACACATTTTAATGCTATGCTTTAGACCACCAATTATTATGATCGTAATAACCGATAAAAATATTTAAAAATGAAATTACGTCAATGTTTTGCAATAGAAGCAAAATCTCTTTTTTCTGTTCTTTTTCTTTTAACTTTTGATTTTTTTGGGGTTTCAATCAATTTTGTATTTAGCACTTTTTTCCTAGCTGTATAGCCGGACACTAATCTTAGGGTACGCGCATTGCACGTGTATCCTATCTTAATGAATGCAAAAATTTTAAAAAGTTATAATGTATTTGAGTTTATAAATTAAATTTTAAAAAATATACAAAATTTTTATAACATAATGATTATTGATCTTATTTAGCTAGATCAACAATAAAAAAAAACTGCAATTAAATAAGTAGTATCTTTTTGATATTGTGATGGAGTCATATCACCCTTGTGATGAACTCAATCATTATAAAATTATGAGTTAAAAATATATATATAAATTATATATCGAGTCTTAATTTATATTCAAGCATTAGTCGCCTGTGACAACTTTTTTTGTTACTTCCTTTTGAATTCTTAGAAGGAAATATAGAGAGGATATCTTACTTCAACTCTACTCACTTATATGTCCATTAAAATGTAAAATCTCTCGGATCTAAGAGGATTATTAGACGATGCCATCTCAAAAGTATAAAATTATATTTCTCAATAATATAAGGTACTAAATGCTGCAAAAGGCCTTTTGTACAAACCTATACATGCATATATAACCAAATACAATAAATTTAAAATTAAATACGATAAAATTAAAACAAGACCAAATACAATAATTTAAAATAAGCCAGTTGAGTCTCGTCCTATATAAGAGTGGTCAACTATACTATTATCATAATTACTAACTTAGATTGACCCAATCAACTGTTCATCTAACTTACAACATGAAAATATTGGAACAATAAACTGATATGTGATATAAAAAAATATCTTTATAAACAAAAATCTCACAAATACAATTCAGAATAAAAAACACACCAGCACTGCTCATTTTGATTCAAAGTGCATTAGAAACAAATGAATAAACACACAAAGCAGGTTAAGAAAAAATAGGAACTGGACTACTGTTGTAGTTAACTTCAACTAAAAATTGTACAATACACAATAAAATACAGATGTTGCAAATTTCTTTTTTGGTAATTAACTTTCTTTTGTATTAATCACCAAAGAAGAACCGTACAAATCCATAGTCAAACTAACCCAGCTGATTATTTCAAAGTTTTAAAGCAAAACATAGCATACCTATTTACATATATCACTAATGAATCTACTATGTTCCTACGTAAAATTATTGTATATAACTCTTCGCTCGAGTAGCTACTCTATCATTGCAAATATATGATATCTCCCTTGCAAGAACATCATTGCCTCGGTACCTTTGTTCAAATATGCATGTGTTTCTTTCGATCCATATTGCATATGAGATCTCAGCATATATCATTCTGAAGATGCTAGCCTTCTTGAACTTCCTTTTTCCTTGCTTGATGATCCACTGAAGGTGTTGGTCCCAACAGGTGATGAACATTTGTGCACTTTGAATCCACTTCATAACTTTATCCCACAGTTCTATAGTGTATGGACATTGAACAAAGAGGTGCTCCCTTGATTCATCCTGACCTTTGACACATAATACATTGAGGGGTGACATTTAAACCCCCAGCTGGCTAGCCTATCTTTAGTAGGCAATCTTCCATGAAGCAACAACCACATAGTGAAGACTGCCTTTGGTCTGGCAGAATTGTGAAAGACTAGACATTTCCAGCTAACTCTTGGTAAGTCTCCTAACAATTATAGGTATATTTTTCTGATAATGCTCTTGTTGTGATCATTTAAGTTCTTTGCCTGCATTATAGTTACTCTTGATCCAATTATTTTTCTCACCATCCAACTTGGTTGTTGTGGTATTGGCATATGTTGTAGATGTTGCTGTTTGATATAGTATGCATTGATCCATCTTATCCATAGTTTGTCCTGTTTATGTGCTAAGTCCCAGCGCATTTTGGCAAAATTGCTGCTTTGTTCCACAGAGGAAGGTTTATGAGATTAAGTCCACCAGCTGACTTAGGAGTACATATCTTTTTCCATGCTACTAATGTCTTCCTGGTTATTGTGTTAGTTCCAGACCAAATGTAATTTCTACAGAGTGCCTCTATCATTTTCAATACCTTAGCAGGTAAGATGAACAATTGGGCCCAGTAAGCTTGAATGCCAAAAATAACAAACTGAACCAGCTGCACACGACCAGCATAAGATAGCTTTTTAGCAGTCCAGGAAGAGATCTTGGTTGTGATCTTTTCAATCAAAGGCCGCCACTGTATGAGAGCTATTTTCTTTGTAGATAAAGGAATGCCTAGGTATTTGAAAGGTAAGGAACCTTTTTCAAATCCTAGGTGAGCAAATATTTGTTCCTTCACATCTTGTTTCACCCCACCAAAATACACTGAACTTTTCCCCAAATTAGCCTGCAAAACTGATGCTTCAGAGAACTGAGAGAAGCATTTGTATAATGTGGCCACTAAGGATAGATTATCCTTAAAGCAAATAAGAGGAGATCATCAACAAAACTCATATGAGTTATGTCCAGCTTCCTACATTTGGGGTGATATTAGAAGGTAGGCTTCTTCTTAAGCTCATGTAGGGATCTGCTCAAGTACTCCATCACTATTACAAAAAGGAAAGGAGATATAGGATCTCCTTGTCGAAGACCCTTAGCAGCATTGAAAGGTTATGTGGTTTCTCCATTCACAAGGATAATATAGTTGACTGTCTTGATGCATTCCATTATCTACTTGATAAACCTGTCAGGAAATCCAAGCTCCTCCATCACCTGTTGTAAGAAGATCTATTCTACTGAGTCATAAGCTTTTTGGAGATCAATTTTTATCATACACCTAGGAGATATCTGAGCTCTAGTGTAAGATTTGAATAGCTCATAAGTTAGGATGACATTGTCAGAAATCTTTCTACCAGGAATTAAACATGATTGAGCTTCACAAATTATGTAAGGCATTACTTTCTGCAATCTAGAAGCCAAGATATTAGATATCATCTTGTATAGGATTGAACATCAGGTTATTGGTTTATATTCTTTGACTGTGGTAGGTTTAGTCACTTTAGGAACTAGTGTAACAGTGGTGCAGTTTATGGCCTTATAGATCTTTCCGGTTAAGAAGAATTCCTTTATAGCATCTGTGATCTGAGTGTTGATAATGTCCCATGCTTTTTTGAAGAAAACTGCATTAAAGCCATCAATACTTGGAGATTTATCATCACCAATTGCTTTGAGACTCTTAAAAATCTCTTGATTAGTTACCTCTGCAGAGAGATCAACTCTTTGCTGATGAGATAGTGTAGGACCATTCTTCATGTATATTTTGTTGATGGCAGGCAAAGGAGTGGCAGCCGATCCCATTAGGCTTTTATAGAAATCAACAATCTCTCTTTTGATTGCATCAGTGTCAGTCAACTTGTCTCCTAATAGAGTTGTGATTTCTGTAATTTGCTTCTTTTGAGTTCTATCCTTCATTACTACTGTGAAGTATTTAGAATTTGAATCTCCAAGTTGTATCCATCTTGCTCTAGCTTTCTGTTGCAGGACGCTCTCTTCAATTAATGACCACTTCTCAAGGTTGATTAGTGTTTTCTTCTCCATATCTATTAAAGCATCATGGCAATTTTGTGAAATCTTCTCTTGGATATCCCTCATATCTATTCTAACCTTCTCAATTTTCTAAGTGATGCCCCTGAATTCCTTAGATTTTAAGGATTTCAAAGCAGGTTTCAGGTCTTTCAATCTTGTCCAAACTGATTTCAAAGTACCCTGTGTACTATGGGAATTCCACATGCTAGCAACTATTTGAGAAAAGTCTTCATGTGCTGTCGATATGTTAAAAATTCTGAAAGGCACTCTACTATTCCATGTTGAAGATGACAGTGTTAATAGCATAAGAGCATGGTCTGAAATTTGAGGCAATCCATAATTTATTTCCACATGATCCCAGGACATCATTCATTCATAATTACCAAAAACTCTGTCCAATTTATTGCTGACTTTATCTACTCCAGGTTGCTTATTAGACCATGTATAATAGTCACCCTTCCAAGGTAGTTCTGTCAATGTAGTATGTTGAAGGCAGGCAACAAAGTCTTGTATTTCTAAGTAACTCACTGGATTACAAGACAGTCTATCATTGGGGTATAGTACTGCATTAAAATCTCCAGCTATCATCCATGGTACTGCTATACTCAGTGATAATTGTTGTAGGTTATCCCATAGGGCTCTTCTTTGTTCCAGTCCATTGTGACCATCACTAATGTGAGCAAACAATCTATATCTCCTCTTCTACTTTTTACCTGACAATATATCATTTGAGCATCATCTTTAATACCATTAATAATCAAGTTGCAGGTATCCCATAGTATCCAGATCCTTCCATTCCTAGCATCATTGTATTTTGTCAGTATACTCCATCCAGGAACAATAGCTTTTGAGATCCTTTGAGCATTCCCTTCTTTTTTAGTTTCTACAGATCCTACTAGCTTGATTTTATTTCCCCTAATATACTTTTTAACCTTCTTTTGTTTATACCTTTTATTTACACCCCTTATGTTCCAGAACAACCAACTCATCATTGTTGAATGATAGTTCCACCTCTATCCCCAGGTGGAATGTGCTCAGCATGCCTGCTTGTTGATACAACTTCAAACCTATTCTTCATTGGGATGGGAGTCAAAGGTGGGAAGTTGATGTAGTTAAGTTCAGTACTTTGCACTGCTTTACCTTTGTCATCCTTCTTCTCAGCTACAAGTATCATGTTGTGTTGGTTATTAGTCTTCTTAGGATCATGTGCCTTTGTTGTTCCTCTTTGATCTACAACTTCCACTTTGTTGGTAATCTGCTGTTGTTCCTCAGATGAAGTTATATTTTGAGGTCCAGTTGCATTATGTATAGGCCCTTTGGTTCTCCATTCTTGTGTGATAACCTTGTTACTCCTTATTCTCCTTATCTGGTTGAGCTGCTGCATTACAGGTCGTGTCTAGTTGGTACACTTTTGTCCCACAACCAAACATTTGTTACAATAAGCAGGTTTCCAGTCATAGGTGACAGCTTGCAGAAATTTCTTTCCATAAGGATCCATAACCAGGATTTCAGTTGGCAATTCTTTTGTAACATTAACTTCAATAAGCATTCGAGCAAAGGGTACTCGAGTCTGCTTAGTAGTACACTCATCAGCAAAAATAGGAGTCCCATTACACTAGCAATTCTGCTTAGAGAGCCAACTCCCCATCACGACATAGGCAACTTAGGAAATTTTACCCACAATGGTATGACAGTAGAGAATTCTTCTATGAAATCAAAGTCAGGAGTCCATGAATTTAGGATGATAAGCTTATTAGCAATTGAGTAAGGGCCATCCCATAATATTTCTCGAGCATCTTTAACAGTTTGGAATCTAATGATATAATAGCCTTCATCATGGTAGAACAATTTAGGCTCAGCAACATGTGACCAGGGGAAATTGATGTATCGCTTCATTGCATTATACCCTGGTCCATCACCTATGATATATGCAATCAATGCACATTTCCATTTGATATCTTCCTCTTCTGCCTCTAATTTATCTGATTGAACTATAGGTTGGCCATCAATAATTTGTGGTGGAATATAGGATAGTGACATACCATTGGTAGCAAATCTATTCTTCTGGAACAAAGTTGTCCATGGAGCTTTAGGAACAACTTCATTTGCTATCACCACCTCTTCTACTGCTTATTTCTCCGACGAGCCTAGAATACTTACTTGATTTTGAGTTGGATTTACCAGTTTTACTGTTCTATTGACTGGTATTGTTGAAGAAGTTTCTAAATGACCAATTGTCGCTAGGGAGTTTAGATCTAGTCTCTTAGAGTACCAGGATTTGTCGATGTAGATCCAAATTCACATGCAGTGCCTCCATTTATTGTTGGATCTGCAATTGCGACTGACAGAGGTGGAGTTATTTCTGGTGTTGATTTCTCCATCGGTGGTTGATTACTAGTTACCACCGAGCTTACAAAGGTAGTTAATGGTTGCTTCTTAGGTCGTCCATGCCCTCTGCCTCTCCCTTTCGCCATGGCTAAGCGTACATTAATTAACGTGCGCCGAGAGCATAAGGAAGGAGAGCTCTATAAAGCACCCATGACTCTAACGTTGCAATGTTTTGCATGATACAAAATGCAATGATTCAAAAATCTATGCAAAAATTATAAATAAATAATTTTAAACTGGTAATCGTACATGAAATATTGTAGTCAAAAATCAGAACTGACAAGCACAAACAAATTTACCTTACAAACTTTGATAAAAAGGTGAAAAGTTGGCTTCTTTTTATAGAAGTGTTCCTCTTTATTTTAAATGCTTTTGATTTTAAAATTCTAGAAAATAAAATTGACTAAGTTTGGTAAAAGAATTTTAAACCTAAACTGACATTAATTACTTCACCAAAAATTGACTTTGTATATTACGACAATTATGGTAGAAGAATATTAAACCTAGTGACATTAATTGCTTCTCCGTATTAGATTCTGAATTGAAAAGTTTGGAAAACCAAAATTAGCTTTAAATTGTATCCTACGGCAATTATTAAAAAAAAAAAAAAAACTTAACATAAACTGACATTACTTGCTGAGCAACTTTGGTAAAAGAATCATAAACCTAAAATGACATAAATGCTATGATAAACGACCTTTGACAAAATAGAATACTAAAACCTATTGTGATATTAATTGCTGAAATTTTGGTTTTTCAAATTCTTTATGTCTAATTACAGTTTTATCCAACACAAAATATACTTATAAATAGTGAAAAAGACGAACAATATTTCATTAAGGGCCTTCGTACTTTTAGTATAGTATAGTATAGATAGATAGATAGATATAGATGTTAGCTATATGCGGTTGATCATTATTTCTTATTTTTACAATAGTACTACTACTAATGTATTTTTTAAAGCAAACAAATTGGTCATTTTCTTATTGTGTTGATCTTTTTACAGCTTGTTTGGATGGTTGTTACCTATTGTATTATATCGTATTGTTACATTAAATACGATGTTTGTTTTGGTTGTCACTTAAATTTTATTGTATCGTATCGTGAAATCTGTCATTACGTAACGACGAAATGTGCCACTTTATGTAACAACCGATTTGGTGTGGTTGAATCATTATCTTGTATTTTTCTCTCATCTCACCTTTCATTATTATTAAATAATTTTATTTTAATATTTACCCTACATTTTTATATAATAAATTTATCACGTGTCATAATATTTATGTATGAAATTACAAGTTTATTTTTTCAATATTGTTGGTGCGTGATATCATGAAACAACAACAAACGATACAATTTATCAAAATATTGTATTAATCAAACAATATAGTACAATAGAATACAATACAATACAACACAATGCATTATAAAACGATGTGTAACAAGCACCCAAACAAGTTGTTAGTCAAATTGATCAACTGATGATTATACAAAATTCAAGGGGGTCAGTTTTCCTTCTTCAAGGGGATTTTATAAATAATCCCCTTATTTTCCGAGATTGCTTTTCTTTTTTTTAAGATTACCGTTTATTTTGAGTACGTACACATAATACTTCATGGTATTTTCATTATGTAAGGCCAATAGTCAAACAAATACGAAAGAAAAATTCACTTTGCCAAAATTGGGTGAAAATGATTTAGGAGAATGAGGTATTAGCGTATATATCTTCACTTAAAATATTGGTTTCAGAAATTAAGGACACACTAACAAAATTTGATATTCTTTAACTTAAAGAAAACGTGTCTGTCCTCCGTCCAAATTGATATGTGTTATTATACTGTATTTGTAAAATAATTTTGGATAAAATAAAACAACATATAAACAGAAATGTAAATGAAATAAAAGTTAATCCGAGCCCACTGAATTCACAGTGTTTCCTTAAGGAATTTAATCCCCTCCTAGTACCCAAGGTTATAGATTATTTCCTCCCAGTATAGAACGAATTACACACTGGTGTAGTGGTACTTTAAACCCCAGTGTTTTAGCGAACACAAAGTTCGGTAGCAAATCACACTTACTGTTGCTTTCTTTGAAGTTAAAAGTATGCAGAAGAAAGGAGGAGAACTCAGAAAATCGTATGGAAAATCTGAGAGAATGGACTTGTGTTTATAACCAATGTTGGGCTGAAATCTGAAGAGGTGCAACTCTTCAGAATGGTTGTTTATGCAAAATGATCATAGCATAAATGCCATAACATAAATAGCTATTTACTCAACAATAAACCGGGAATTGAAGAGGGTGGTTAATTTTCTGTTACAAAAATAGAAAACGGAAAAACGAAAAATGGTTGGATTTAATATTAATATTATTGGATTTAATATTAATATTCTATTATTAAAAAGAATATTTAATAACATTTTTGTTAATATTTACTATTAACAAATAAATTTGGTCCAAAAAATTAATCAATCGATTGATCGAATCCGAAGCCGAAGCCAAAGCCGAAGCCGAGCCGAGTCGAGCGAGCGAGCGACGACGACGGCGCGATGCTTGCCTTCTTCTCAATTCTTTAAGAGTTAGAAGAAGAGCAATTGCTTATATACCCATCAAAAACCTCTTTCTTTTCCAATATGGGGAAATGTCCCTTTGTCAAGGAAGGAAAGTCAAATATTACTCAAATATTTCATTTTACCCTCCATTTTCCATTCACCCTCTTTAGCCACATTTATGCTTAAAAAAAATAACAATCCCCGACATGAATGGGGAATGACTATATCACAAAAATATGCATGAAAAAACTGTGTGATTCGCAAGTTAGGATTAATTGCATCTAGATAAGTAGGTTTCCCTTTGAACTTTCCGTAGTGAACTTATGTCGGATATACTCGGTCAATCGATAGATTTGATATTTTCGAACCGTCGAACTTTGGTGTATACCTAGACAACCATAATTCACACAACCAACTCTTAACCGTCTTTGGTTCTCATTGTTGTGTTCGTTTCAGCCATGAACACCGCTTGGTTTCATAAGTGCATAGAAAACTGGCCTTACAAAATTCTCCTTGAAGCGGCTAACACTTCACACTTACATAGGTGATTCCTAAATGTGTCATCTCGTAGATACACTATTTGATATACCTCGTATCAAATTTAGAAATCATTAGAAAAAACTTAATACTTTATCCTTGGTACTCAACATTGTCTCATCACGAATGGATCAAAATTTTAGTTGACAATGTTGAACCGTCATTAACGACTTTGTTTGATCTCCTTGAACCTAGATCTTGAGATTTCCAGTCTTTTAGGTAGAGTTACGGCCACAATGACTTGCTCTCGGCCATAGTCCCATTCCCCTTGATGATTTCTCAACTACCTCTCTAGTTAGGCCTTTTGTAAGTGGATCCGACACATTATCGCTTGACTTTACATAGTCAATCGTGATAATTCCTCTAGAGAGTAATTGCCTAACGATTTTATTTCTTCGTCGTATATAATGAGATTTACCGTTATTTATAACATTCTGCCCTTCAAATTGTCGCTTGAATATCACAATGTATGCATATTGGTGCCAACGGTTTGGGCCAAAATGGAATGTCTTCCAAGAAATTCCGGAGTCATTCTGCTTCTTCACCGGCTTTATCTAAGGCTATGAGCTCAGCCTTCATTATAGAGCGGGCAATACAAGTTTGTTTGGACGACTTCCAAGATACCGCTCCTCCACCAATAGTGAATACATATCCACTTGTGTATTTAGAATCAGTTGAACCGGTGATCCAATTTGCATCACAGTATCCCTCAATCACCGCAAGATATTTACTGTGCTGCAAAGCAAAGTCCTGGGTATGTTCTAAATATTCCAAAACTCGTTTCGTTGTCATCCAATGAGATTGGCCTGGATTGCTCGTGTATCGACTCAATTTACTTATAGCACAGGTTATATCTGGTCGTGTACAATTCATGATGTACATTAAGTATCCCAACACACGAGCATAATCCAATTGTGATATGCTTTGGCCTTTGTTCTTTGCTAATGCAAGATTCACGTCAATTGGAGTTTTTGCAACTTTAAACCCCAAGTGCTTGAGTTTTTCAAGTACTGTCTTAATATAATGAGATTGTGACAATACCAGACCTTGATAAGTCTTATGGATCTTAATTCCCAGAATTAAATTAGCAACTCCCAAGTCCTTCATATCAAAACTTGCCAGTTAGCACACGCTTAGTCGCATTTATGTTGGCAATGTCATTACTCATTATCAGCATATCATCCACATATAAGTAAACAATGACTATATGATTTGTAACATTTTTAATGTACACACATTTATCACATTCATTTATCTTAAAACCATTTCACAACATTGTTTGGTCAAATTTCGCTTGCCATTGTTTGGATGCTTGTTTTAGTCCGTAAAGGGACTTAGCAAGTCTACATACCTTTTTTTCTTTACCTGGAACCACAAACCCTTCAGGTTGTTCCATGTAGTTTTCTTCCTCCAACTCTCCATTTAAGAATGCCGTCTTAACATCCATTTGATGAATTTCAAGACCATAAATTGCAGCTAACGCTACTAACGTTCGTATGGACGTAATTCTTGTAACTGGAGAGTACGTATCAAAATAGTCACGACCTTCTCATTGTTTATACCCTTTGACCATAAGTCTTGCCTTATATTTGTCAATAGTGCCATCATCTTTCACTTTCCTCTTAAAGTCCATTTAGAACCCAACGGTTTATTTCCAGGAGGAAGATCAACCAATTCCCATGTATGGTTGTTCAATATGGATTCTATTTCACTATTGACTGCCTCTTTTCAAAACAATGATTCCGAAGAAGACATAGCTCTTTAAATGTTTGAGGCTCATTCTTCAATAAGAAAGTCACAAATCTGGTCCAAATAAAGTAGACGTTCTTTGACGTTTACTACGTCTTGGATGCTTCTAATTAAATGTACTTTCTTTTATTTCTTCTCGAGGTCGTTTAGATCCTTCACCAATCGACTCACATTCCTTTTTATACAGATATATATTTTCAAAGAACTCAACATTATCTGATTCTATAACCTATTATTATGAATGTCGAGATTTTCTGATTTATGAACCATAAATCGATATGCTTTACTATTGGTCGCATATCCTATGAAAACACAATCAACGGTTTTCGCTCCTATTTTTACCTTTTTGGATTTAGGAACTTGTACTTTTTCCAAACACCCCCACACTTTAAAATAATTCAAGTTGGACTTCCTTCCTTTCCATTTTTCATATGGAATAGATTGTGTTTTGCTATGGGGTACTCGATTTAGTATTCGGTTAGCCGTAAGAACGGCTTCCCTCCACAAGTTCTGTGGAAAACTATAACTTATCAACAATGCGTTCATCATCTCCTGTAATGAACAATTTTTTCTTTCCGCAATCCCATTGGAGTGGGGTGTGTAAGGGGCCATTGTTTGATGAATAATTCCATATTCTAAACATTTTTTTTCAAAAGGAGATTCATATTCACAACCCTATCACTTCTTTCATTTTGATTTTCATGTTAAGTTGCGTTTCAACTTCATTTTTGTATTGCTTGAATGCGTCTATTGATTTATCTTTACTATTAAGTAAGTAAACATAGCAATATCGAGTACTATCGTCAATAAAAGTTATGAAATACTTCTTTCCACCGCGAGTTGGTATTGACTTCATGTAGCAAATATCTGTGTGGATTAAGTCTAAAGGATTTGAATTCCTTTCAACTGACTTATAAGGATGTTTAACATACTTAGATTCCATACATATTTGACATTTTGATTTGTCGCATTCAAACTTAGGCAATACTTTCAAATTAATCATTTTCCGCAAAGGTTTTATAATTAACATGACCCAAACGTATATGCCATAATTCATTTGACTCAAGTAAGTAAGACGAAGCTGGAATTTATTATGATTTTCAACAACCATTATATTCAGCTTGGAAAGACCCTCAGTAAGGTAACATTTTCCTACAAACATTTCGTTCTTACTTAGTACAACTTTATCGGATACAAAAACACACTTCAAACCATTCTTAACAAGAAGTCCAGCAGAGACTAAGTCCTTCCTAATCTCGGGAACATGAAGGACATTGTTCAAAGTCACCACCTTGCCAGAAGTCATTTTGAGAAATATATTCCTACATCCTTCAATTTTAGCCGTTCCAGCATTTTCCATAGAAAGCGTCTCTTCGGGTCCCACAGGAGCATATGTAGCAAACGCTTCCTTAACAACACAAACATGGCGAGTGGCTTCAGAATTAATCCACCACTCATTGGGATTTTCCACCCGGTTGCATTCAGAAAGCATAGCACACAAGTCATCAACATCTCCGTGCTTTTCAACCATGTTTGTTTGACCCTTCTTCTTGTCTTTCTTTGGAGCACGACATCTGTAGATTTGTGTCCAGCTTTCCCACAGTTGTAGCAATTTCCGTTGAACCGCTTCTTGCTTGGGTTGCTTTTCGGTCCAGAAGTCGGCTTCCTCTTTCTCCTATTTTGAGAAGTATCCTCAACAATGTTTGCTTCCATTATTGTTGAGTTTCCACGGCCTCTCTTTTCAGCAGATTTGTTGTCCTCTTCAATTCTCAACGGAACAATGAGATCTTCAAGCGACATCTCCTTGCGTTTGTGTCTCAATTAGTTTTTGAAGTCCTTCCACAAAGGAGACAAATTCTCAATCATCGCTGCTACTTGGAATGCTTCATTGATGACAAGACCTTCGATGAAAATTCTATTAGTAAAAGTACTAAAATTACTACTTTCAACATTAGAATTAGTTCGACTTATATCTTCAACAAGGAGATCGTGAATAATCACTTGCAATTCATGGACTTGGGTAATAACAGACTTGCTATCTGCCATTTTGTAGTCCAAAAACTTTGCGGCAACGAACTTCTTCAATCTAGCATCTTCAGTTTTGTATTTTCTTTCAATCGCAATCCACAGTTCTTTTGACGTCTCCACGCCACTATAGACGTTATACAAATCGTCCTCCAGTCCGCTAAGAATATAATTCTTGCACAGAAAATCAAAATGCTTCTTTCATTCTCTGGAGTTTCATCGGGCAGAACAGGAACATCTTCCTTGATGAACTTCTGCAAACTTAAAGTAGTCAATTAGAATAACATCTTCTGCTGCCACCGCTTGAAATCAATCCCGAAATTTTTTCCAGATTTTTTCGTCGGTGCAAATGCTGGTGTTCGGCTTGTCGATGCATTGGCATTTACCATAGGAACAGTCTGGTTCCCGTTGTCATTCGTCATTTCTGTAAAAGAATGACACAAACAAACATTAAAATCACGTATATTTTAATCTCTAATAGAGTAGAAAACCACAAAGGTTTTACTCTCCAGAAACAGTGAATATAACACAAATAAAAAAAATATTAAATTCCTTAAGCTTGTTATTATACTGTATTTGTAAAATAATTCTGGAGAAAATAAAACAACATATAAACAGAAATATAAATGAAAAAAAAGTCAATCCGAGCCCACTGAATTTACAGTGTTTCCTTAAGGAATTTAATCCCCTCCTAGTACCCAAGGTTATGGATTATTTCCTCCCAGGATAGAACGAATTATACACTGGTGTAGTACTTCAAATCCCAGTGTTTCAGCGAACACAAAGTTCGGTAGCAAATCACACTTACTGTTGTTTTCTTTGAAGTTAAAAGTATGCAGAAGAAAGGAGGAGAACTCAGAAAATCGTATGGAAAATCTGAGAGAATGGACTTGTATTTATAGCCAATGTTGGGCTGAAATCTGAAGAGGTGAAACTCAACAATAAACCGGGAATTGAAGAGGATGTTTAATTTTTTGTTACAAAAATAGAAAATGAAAAAAAAATGGTTGGATTTAATATTAATATTTTATTATTAAAACGGATATTTAATAACATTTCTGTTAATATTTACTATTAACAAATAAATTTGGTCCAAAAAATTAATCAATCATTCATCCGAAGCCGAAGAGCGACGACGATGGCGCGATGCTTGCCTTCTTCTCAACTCTTTAAGAGCTAGAAGAAGAGCAATTCCTTATATACCCTATCAAAAACCTCTTCCTCTTCCAATATGGGACAATGTTACTTTGTCAAGGAGGGAAACTCAAATATTTCATTTTCCCCTCCATTTCCCATTCACCCTCTTTTAAGCCACATTAATGCTTAAAAAACTCAACAATATGTAGTACTCCCTCCGTTAGCTTTTACTTGGCACGTTTAGACTTTTCACGCCCTTTAAAAAATAATAACTATTTTACTGTGATACTCATATTAGTTGATGCATATTTTATTTGATTTGAAATGAGTTGATGTATACTTAAATCTACCGTGATACTCATATTAGTTGATGTATATTAAAATCAATTTTTAGTATACCTGTCAAGTAAAAGTGAAGAGAGTATACAAGAAAAGGAAGAAAGATATTCTTGGAAATGTTAGACGCATTATTGACAATTAGCATTCAGATCTGTCAAGAATTGTGGAAAATACCCTCAAGAGTTGCATAAAAGTTCATACTGCTTTTTCACCAAGCTTTACACACATACTTCTTGATATCTTCCGACCCAAATTTACCTCACTATTCAAGAGCCAATCCCACCATGCAAAATATTAAAAACAAAACCAGTTAACCAATGATAAGGAATATCATTGGTGTTTCCCAGATATGTAATTTCTGTTTTTTCTCTTATACATATGTCATTACTGAGATGGTAATCCCTTTGACAAAATTGTACTTAATTACAAAGTCTATCTTCTATTTCTTGTTCAAAGCAAGTGCTAGGTCCCTCAGCTCCTCAAAGGCTTGCATAGTTTCTGCATCAAATCCTCCCGCAAACTGTTCCAATAAAGACAAAAGCTAAACTAAGATATGACATTTTGAACAACTTGTAAAAAAGACCAGTGCAGTCCACCAATCCGTTCTTCATCAGTAGTGATCATGTTCATCTTAGCAGAATTAGCAATCTTGTTGCAGAAAAGGTACAAGCCAGTATTTACTACGATTACAACACAAACCTGATGAATTCGGAAGGCAAATCTCACTCCTTGGAGTAGCATGTAGTCCATGGAAGTGTCTTTATCTAATGGTCCCTTCGACTGAAGCTCCGCAGCTACCCTCTTCATGTACATCTTGGCCAACTTCACTGAGCCAAACTTTATCTGCATAATTTCTTTTAAACTAAGTCCACAGCAAAATGACAACTACACGGATTGACAAGAAAAAGAGTATTGAATATTCTATAAAGGAGGACATGCACGTATATTGAACTGTTGCCCGCTCCTTTTATCTTTCATGAGCCGAGGGTCTTCTGGAAACAATCTCTCTGTCTTCTAAAGGTAGGGGTAAGGTCTATGTACATTACTCTCCTCGGACCCCACTTGTGGGAATACACAGGGTTTGTTGTTGTACAATATTGAACTGTTGGAGATTGAAAATGGCATAAAGAATGTAGTATAAGACAATCTGCAATCTTGAAACTTGTCATCTGTCTCATATCCTTATATAAGACACAAGATCTAGGAAGCAGAAAATCACTTCTCATATTCCCTAAAGTTTGGATTCCCTTCTATGGTGAACCATATACAATGCCTTGAACAGTTCAGCAACCTAATAAATAATGGTTATATCTTATTGGCTACTCAAATCAAGCTCTATTACCATTTGAAGACCTAAATCTACCCAAGACTTTCTATTTGGAAACAGCAGGAAACAAACAATGAAATAGCTGAACCTTGCTTAGTATCCCATTATCAAGCATCCAGTCTGTGGGGATTTTGAACTCTTTGCAGTGACGCATCAATGAGTCTCTGGTCCGATGAAGATTATAAACACTACGCTCCATCCTGCAAAGTGAAGATAAGAATTGAAGGGCAAGGAGGTTGAACGTAATATATCCGACATTACAAACAAAACTTGAGGTCTTACTTCTCTGACAAAGAAACCATCTTCTTTAGTGCAATATCACATGGCAATCGAGGATCGTCCTTGTAACTTGAAACTTCATTCTCCAACTTCTTGAGATCTCTATATCCAAAAGCTGCCTCCCTTAGTGTATCTGCTTTTCTCTCGGGCCAGTCAAAGTGCTTTAGCACTGCCCTTTCGTCCACCTTCAAAACAGCACAAGCGTAATGATCAAAATTTAGCAGTAAATTACTAGCTGCACATTAAGCACCTCGATATGATTACTGAACTGAATGTCACTAAAGCAAAATAAACTAGGACAGAAATGGGACTCTTCTAAGATTCTATTCTTCATTTTCAATTGAATGATCCTTAAAAATTTCAAATTGAGACAATAACAACGGTCTCTTTATTGCAGTCAATAAAGATTTCAAAATGTATTCTCACCAGAAAGCACAGTTCATCATCTAGCCATTTCACAAAAGCAACTATGTCTTCAATATCCGCAAAAACTGCATGGTTGACCTCAGCTATCAAGGAATTCACAAACTCTGCTTGGGTCTCCACGTCTGCCTTTATCTACAAATGGAACAATAACATGCAATCAGGAGTAAAATAAAGTCCAAAGGCTGAAATGAAAAATATCTGGGGAAAATCTAAATAGTTCCTCGTTTATGGACCATATAAATGGTCAAGGAGGACAAGGGAAATGTTCTTCGACACCTTGAGTCATTATAGTGCAATTTAGTTATCATTGATATTGACAATAATAGAATGAGAAGATCAAGCAGAAAGAACTCACAGCCAGCAAATAAGATGATCTGTTCTCAATTTCACCAATCATGCTACTACGGACGTCTGCAACACTTGAAGGATCACATGCTCCTCCATTTAATGAATCCTTCCTAGAATCTCTCTTCATTAATGAATGATAAAACTCTACTACTTGAGGAGCTCTCTGCACCGTGCCAGTTGTAATTTTTGCCATGAGTTTTGGAGGAGGTGGCGGAGGAGGAGGGGGAGGTGGTGGAGGAACATGAACTTGAACACAATCTTCTCCTTCTGTTGCACTTAAAGCAACAGATGAAGGCCTTGGAGGAGGATTAGGAATTCGCAAGACACGTTTCTCAACCACCTCCAAAGGGTTGGTGGTTAATTTATGTTGGGAAACAAGAGGCTCAATCTCCTTCTCCACTTCCTTGGAACACATAAAGCCATCAGATTGTCTTCTCTTATTACTATATATCAAGTCCTCTAGATAAAATTTTGATCCACTTATCGAGTGCCTGCGAGTAGAACTTTGTGTATCGTCCCAACTATGATTAATGGTATTATCCGGGCTATCAACTATTTGCATATCTTCATCGGTAATAGGCCATTTCTTTAACTTCTTAACAAGGCTTAACCTCCTTGAGCTACTATATTTCGACTCCTCATCACTATGATCATAAGACAAGCAAAGTGATTCCCTACTTCTCTCACTATCATGAGGGCTACAAGTCTTTTCACAAGTCGTGGACGAGCAATTGCGCAATTCTTCACGCAAACATGAGTTCACCCACCTTAAGTAGGCAAGCTCCTCAACCTCATTCAATCTATTCATTTGAAGACCCTCAACTTGTTTGCAAAGGTTTTCATTTGTGTGTCTCAACATAGAAGCCTCTGCTTTAATATTCTCAATTGTGTCCCCCTGATAATAATAAAGTGAAACAAGATATAATCAAGCCAACCAATGAAGTTGAGATTTCCTACAGTATGCATGAAAAATACAAGATAAAGTTTGAACCACATTTTTCAGTATTTCACTAATAAACTACTAGAGAAAACTATGCATTTAAAGACATCTGTGGCCACTTTATCAAGGGTTTGCAAATTCAAGATTTCAAAACTGCAATGAAAACTGGATACTTTTATAGAAAAAACAGTCAAAGTACCTCAGAAAGCCTACAAGCAATATCTCTTTTCTGAAGCTGGAGCTCCTTATTCAAGCGCCTCAACTCCACAACCTCCATTTCCAAACTAGTCACACTTTTGAATTCTTCCCTATTGGATATCTCATCTTGCCTCTCTAGAGCAGCAGCCAAGGAAACCAGTTGATCAGTAAGCCTTGCCTTTTCACATTCCAGCAATTCAACTTTCTTCACAAAGCTATCAATCTCATTCTTCTTCAACTCCAGTTCCCTCCCGTGCTCGACAACTTTTGGACTCTTCTTGAATTCTGATAACTCAGCCTGCAACTTCAATTCCCTTCCCTTTGATTCTTGTAACAAGCTCCTCAAATGATCAATTTCATTGAATAGATCACGCGAACCGGAAGATTTAGCCCTGTTGATATTAACTGTTTGAGGATGAACTTGAGTTGAACTGGCTGAACATGACAAGTCTCCCATTAAAGACCTCTTCACCCTTGACTGAGAAAGCCCAGAAGAGTTCTTCTGGTTCGAGTTTTCGTTGACAGAAAGTGGCTCTTTCCTTGCATGAATTGTGGTCGGTAACTTAGATTTTTTATCCCCTGAGAAACCTCTCACAATTTGAGAACCCCATGAAGATCTCACCTTTGACAGATTACTACTATTCCCTTTAGCATTGCTATTACTACTACTACCCTTTGGTGCCTTATTTTGATCACCAAATTTTGAAGCTTTCACTCTATTCTCTGATGATTTTTCCTCTCCCATTGTGACAACTAAAAAGATTCCAACCCCTTATACTCTAAACCCTGAATAACTTATTTATGAGGTCACAAACTCCACAATGCCATTAGATTAAGCTCTAATACCCTGAAGATACAAATGGAGTTTCCTCATAAAATGACTAACCCAAGTTTGAAGCTCAAAAATGAAACTTTTTCACCATAAAATTGAGCTCTAAAGAGGTTTAGCAAAGCTCAAAATTGAAACTTTGGCACCATTTTTTCGGCATTGGTCATCACAGATATTAAATGGGGGTCTTCAGTACGAAGCTCAAAACTGAAACTTTCCCACTGCATATTAATTAAACTTTGGACACCAAGAATTTTATATGGGCTTACTCAGAAAATAAACTACACTAAAAGGGTGGAGCATAAAAGATTCAAACTTTTCCACCATATATTCAGCTCTAGAAAACACAAAAATCAGATGAGTTTCTTTCTCTAGAAAATCAATTTGATGTGTAAAACCTCAAAAATTCAAGAGTTTCCCTTTATATAGAGCTTTTGGAAGCTGAAGAATTAAATGGGTTTCTCTAAAAAATTAATTTTGACTAGTCTAAAAACCTACAAAAATTAAATCTTTTCACTACTCAAAAGCCAAGAAAGCTTAAGAGTATTTATTGTCTTTGATCGTGCAAAGAAGACGCTCCTCTTTGATGACTTTTGAAGAGATAAATCATTAGTTAAAGAGAGCTGAAAATGGTGGAAAAAAGGCTCACACTTTGAGGATTCACTACACTATGCTTGGGAGAGAAAAAAGGGGAAGATTGTCGCAGCTTTAATGGCCGTTTGAATTTTGAAATTTGAATTTGTTTTTTCCTTTTTTCTTTATTTCCCCCAGAGATTTGCATTGCTGATGCCTGATGGTAATATATAATTGATCTTAACCGTATACTTTTTGTTGGTCCCACAGCTTACTCGGAATGGTCTTAACTGAACGGTTGAGATTTCCAACAAAGAAAAAGGTTCTGCAACGGTCGACTCCCGCGCTTGACCTTATACGTAATCCAGTTCAAATTATTAAATGAAAAGGTCAAATTTAGCTTCAAAAGAATCTCACTTTGGCAACATATGTCATTCATTTTTAACATAACTCCAAGTGATATATTGATCATTTTAAAGTGGGAAAAGGGCCTAAAATACTTCTATGGTTTGCTAAATAGTTTATAAATACTTGGTCTATCTATCCGACCGAAAAAGCACACGATATTATTTCTATTAACAAAATTACTCGCGTCTAACGGTAAAATTGGTGGATCTTTCATTTAATGACGTGTCAATTTTTAACTGGGTCACTTGATATTATTGACCAAAAATCAAACATGGGTCTTATTTTTACCCATCTGGTCCGACCCTATGGTTTGTTAGCCGCGTAAAAAAAATGCCACATTTTACCCTCTTCTTCCAGTCTTAAAATAAAAATTAACAACAATGGTAGCTTCTTTCAATTTACTCTCCTTCTTTATTGTCTTCAGTTCACTTCACAAAACACCGTCCCACCAGCATCGTCGTCCTTCCCTTCAATCCCTCCCTTTCCTCTAAAATCCCTACTCTCCCCTTCCAGCTCCCTTTACATCACAAGCTCATCTATTGATTTCCAATTTTTTTATAAATAACATTAAAATCCTCGGGTCTCCAATTTATGATGAAGAGAATGTCTGTCATTTCTGCAATATAGAAAATTTCTTCAGCGAAAATTTCACCCACCAGAATTCAAATCAAAACTTGATTTTCAAGCCGCGTCAGTGTATCACCAACAATTATTTTTGAGGCATTAAGTGTCGTGTGTGTTACTGAAGTGATTTAAATGAGTGGCATAAGAATCGGACTAAGTTTGAAAATTATGTAATGGGCTTAGATTGAATATTATGAAGGTTAAGGATGTTGGGTTTGTTAACGGGATTGAAATTATTGTCCAAATTTTTTGTCTTATAATGAATGACTTGCGATTCATAGGTTTCAGGGTGTGATTCTATTGTCTGATGAGATTGATAATGAAACGGGTGAAAGATTTTAGAAAATTTGAGAGTAATAATGCAATGAAATTTGATATTTCTATGGTTTGTTTTTTGGGTCAAAAAGATTACATTAATCCAGCTTGTTGTTAGTTTATGCCATAGGGTCAGACCAAGGTAAATGGGTAAAAATAAGACTCATATTTGATTCTTGGTCAATAATGATACGTGGCCCAGTTAAAAATCGCCACGTCATTAAATGAAAGGCCCACCGATTCTGTCGTTAGACGCAAGGGTATTTTTGTTAATAGAATTAACGTCGTGTACTTTTTCGAACAGATAGATAGACAGAAGGTATTTGTAAACTATTTAGCAAATCATAGTTATAGTTTAGGGCCTTTTCCGTTTTAAAGTGCAACTTAATGTGACATATGAAAAAAAAAAGTTTAAATTTACAAAATTGGTCAACTATGTTCCTCTTTATCTTATTTTTTATATTTATCTAGAGAGGAGAAGGTGATCAGTAGAGCTTCCACCACCTCTTCTCTCTCTTTCCCTCTTTCTTTCTTGTATTGTGAATCACCATCGCGCTAGAAGAATTAAACGTGACGAGCATAAGTTTTTGTTAAAAAATTAAATGGGGAAGTAGAATGGTGAAAGCAAATAATAGTTCCAAATATGATGGTTTTCTTTCTTGTATTCCACGACTGGAATTTTAAACACAAGCTTGCAAAAAAGAAATTAAATACCCATCATCAGAAGATTGAGCACTTAATTAGATATTTACTTAATATAATTGAAAAAATCCAATTTCAAAAAATAAATCTATTTTCTCCATGCAATGAGTGCTGTCGTCCACCTTCTATCACTCACAAATCACTATTCACTTTGTTTTTTCGTTTTTTTATTTTTTTATTTTTTTATAGTACATGTGTTTAAAATTGAGTCATGAAGTGGAATTTTTAGCATACTTAATCCAAAAGTTTATTAAAAAATCAAAATTTAATTTTGAATACACAATACATTATATGCATCAAGGATATTCAAAATACCTTTTGGATTAGGGAGTACTAGCTATAATCAAATAGAAAAGGTCATAGTTATAAATGTCTTAAATTAATTGGAAAATGGCCTAAACTACCCCTATTGTTTGTTAAATGGCTTATAGGTACCCTCCGTCCATCTATTTGTCCAAAAAAGCATATGACGTTAATGACGTGTCGATTTTTTGCTGGATCACATGGCAACTTCAGACTAAAACTAAAAAATGGGTTTTATTTCAACCCACTTGCCTAATCCGAACCTAAATTTTCTTACTCATCTAACCCTAGATTTTCGTTCTTCATCATAAAATGATATTTCAAAACAAAAGACCAAATCAGAACAGCAACAAATGAATCAGTCTAGTTCTAATTCCTTTTGTGGTATTAAGAGATGCAATGGTGTTCATTGTGTTAATACACACAAGGTTCCTTCATATTTCTCTTCAAAATCTGCCATTCCCTCATTCCTCCATATTTCCACCCGAAAAAATGATGTGCATTTTTTTTGCTGCAAATCTCTTCCGCCATTTCTGAAACATTGTGTCTTTCCCTCTCTTTAAAATATATTTTCTCTCTCTAGAAGACCAAATGTTTAACCCATCGGAGGATTCCTCGGATTTTCTTTCAACAACAGCTCAAATATTCTGTAAACGATGATCAAAGTGTTTATTTAGTTACTTAACAATGAAATCTCACATCCTTGTTTTGACTCATTCCTCATGCAACTGTTTTGTTTGTCTATATATAAATAAAGAATTGAATTCTCTGATTTTGCTTTTCCAAATTGATTTTTAGATTTGGTATTTATCTAATTCAGCTGCACCCGAATTTGAACCCATCCGATAATGAAAATGCTGAAACAATTGATGCTAGCTTTTTTAGTTTTATTTAGATTTATTTTTGGACAAGAGTGTCACGTGGCCCAGTAAAAAGACACCAACACATTAATATGAAGGTCTAGATGGTATGTCGTTAAAGGTAGGGGTATTTTAATTAATAAAATTAACGTACTGTGTACTTTTGGACTAATAGATGGACAGAATGTGTATTATTGGACTGGTAGATGGACGAAGGCTATAAGTAAACTATTTATCAAATAATAGGGGTAGTTTAGACCTTTTTCCGTGAATTAATTATACTTGAGAGGCAAAACTCTTTGTTGAGAAAATGACAAAAATATTCTCTTATTTTTGGGGTGGGTCTAAATATAGTCCCTTAAGTATGGTTTTTGCATTATTAATGTTCTAAGGGCTCGTTTGGTAGAAGGGATAAGAGATAATTAATCCCGAGTGTTGATACCCAATTTTTCCTCAAACTATTTTAAAAATTTGCATATATACCTTCAAAATCACTCTTTATAATAACTGATATTTTTTCGTAATTTTTAAAATTTTATAAAATTCTTTTCCAATTTATTCAGTATTTTTATATTCAATAATTATTCATAAATTGTATTATAAATAATTTCAAAATATTTTCCATCTCAATATATCATTTTTCTTATTAATATTTAATTATTTCACAAATTAGCCAATTTGATATTATTTGACCATAATTATAATAAATTTGCAATTATAGCCTAGTTATACATTTTATGTCATTTAAATCAATAATTATTCATTTTATATTTTCTGTATTAATTAATTACCTTAGTTTCACCTATTTAGCCTTAATTTCATTTTATATGATTATTAGCTATTGTTATTAATTATTTATCTAATTTTAATGGGTATTTAACAAATAGCCATTTTTATTTAAATTCAAGCCTAATTAATCCTGGTCCCTAACCCTATTAAACTAGCCCAGACCCCCAAGACCAATACACTATCCTACCCGGCCTAAATGCCTGTTTAATCTAAACTGCTGATTAATTTCAATCAACGGTCCAGATCACCTATTACCATAATTAACCTAAGACTACCCTTCTCCCCCCCCTCCCCCCGTCTCTCATTCTCTCCCTCTCACTTCTGAGCCGTCTCTCTCAACTCTCTCTCGTCCCATCAACCCCCTCTAGTGGACTTGGCCCTTCTCCGACCATCGCCTTGCCGAAATCTATGGTGATTCAACCACCTACCAGCCTTATGGCTCCCCTCTTGAACGTGTGTCACTGTTTTGAGGCTTTCAAGTGAATCCGAGGCAATCCACTCACCTCTACGATCTCATTCCATTTTTTCGGCCTCCCATGGCCGTCCGAGTAAGATCTTTACACTTTCCGGTTAAAACCCGCAATTTAGAGTTATTCTCTTCTCCTTTCTAGGTTCTCTTTGGAAAAACTAACTTTAAGCCTCCCGATCCTTTTAGATCTGTCACAGGCCTATACGTATTCTGATGTTTTTCCATGTTTTCCTCAAAGATCTTCTTGTTTTCTGAAACGACTCTTCGCTTCTCAAAACTAGGGTTTCAAGATCCTTTTTAAAACAGTTCTTCCTCTAGTTTCTTAGTATTATTTTTGTGATTTTATCGTGTTTAAGCATTATTTGAGCCGTTCTCTTTTTGTTTGATTCATTTTGATAAAAAAGCACCAAATTTCTGGGTTCAATATGTGAATCTGAGTTTATTTTGCAATGTTGTTTACCTATTCTAGCATGACTACCTTGCTTGCGTGTATACTCTATGTGTTTGTGATTTTTTTCTCTATAATTACTGATTAGGGTTTCTGATTCTTTGTCGCCTCTGCCTAGACTATGATTATCTATTGATTCCTTTAATTATCTGCTATTTTCTGATATGTATCCCTAATTTCGTGATTAGGGTTTCTGATTTTTGCTTAATATGTATTATTCCAGTATAGTTTTACCATTTTTGAATCTCTGAATAAGTATGATTAGTGCTTTAGTGATTTTTACACCATACTCTTTATTAATTTTCGAGTATTTTCCTTTGAGTAATACTAATTGCCTGATTTTCGAATATTTCCTTTAAATGGTGGTATTTTCCTTTGAGTAACATTGATTTCCTATGATTTTAAGATTTCCTCACTAATTTTTAGAATCTGAATCATCTCTTGCCTTATTTTTATGAATAAACATGTTGTCAATTAATTCTTGTACATTTTCCTTAATTGGTATATTCTGTATTCAGTCTTGATTGCGTGTTATATACTTTTACTACTCCTTATGTGGTAAAAGCATTCCCTCAATTGATTATTTTCCTTGTTTATCACTGTTTTTATCCGTTTGAAAATTTACTCCTTAATTAAAGGGAGTACTTGTATTAATTGGATTCTAATTGTAATTTACTTCTATAATTGGGGTGAACTGTTATTTCTTACCATACTCTTCTGCCTGTTTTCAAAACTATAAGTACCTCTGCTCTTTCATTATCAAAAAATGAACAGAGACATTGTTCTAAACCCTCTCTCTCACACACACATACTCTCTCTTGCTATTCTTTCTGGTTATTTGCTACTCTCAGTCGGCTGCAAGCCAAGACTAAGTATTGTACTCTCTTTCTCTTCATTCTGTGCTTATTCTCTCTTAACTGGTATGTCCTCAATTTAGTTTAAAGTCTCAAAAACAACATGTTTCTCTTGGTATTTCAATTCATCTTATTTATATTATGCTTTTACTTATGGTTTTGTTGTTTACCTTGTAATTAGCATGCCTACTTATTGCTTTACTAGTATGATTCTTAAATTGTACCCTCTCCCTTAAACTCAACATGTTACCCCCTTAGTACCCCTCAATATGATTCTGTTGATTCCTGGCATGAACCTCTTTGTGGAAAAACTACTTCTGTGGTTGTTAAGTTCTGGGTAAGTCTGTTAGGACTTCTCTGATTATGACTTATGTGAAAATCTGTCTGTTGTGTACCTACTCTTATGTGTGTACTATTTGTCCCCAACCCCCTCACTTCCCTGTTTGAGATTGTTCCAATGGTCCTGTTCTTTGTACTTGTTCTATGTGTGTTGTTTTGTTATGAGTTGTTGTTTTGATTACACTATTCCCTTTCTCTTTCAAACAATTTCTCTCTTAAAGTAAAACCTTCTGTTGTTTTCCAAAACTTATTTCAAACAAGTTGTTTAAAAAAAACTGTTTTCCAACTCAACCTTTTCAAAATTATCTCCTGCACTTCACTTGATTCCTAGACCTTTAAGTTCCGCCTCCTCAATGTGAGCACTGCTTTGGGACCTTGAGTTCCCTTTGAACTCTGACACACTGAGGCTGGTATTTCCACACTGCAAATGTTTAACTCCTGGTTACTAAGTCTGGGTGTGAGCACTGCCCGTGGGCCCTTGAGGTCCTTAGGGAACTTTGACACACTCGGACTGTGAAAAGGCTATGAATACCATATGCCAATGAGGTTTAGAGGATTTGGGCCTAATTGAAGGCTCCCTATAGAATAACTTCTTATTTTTTCACTTCTGGTTGTGTAATCCATAATCCTTGGCCTGTAATAATTTGTAAATAATTCTGGGGCTGGATAGTGAAACGGGAGGGGTAACTATGCATGCCTAGCTATTACAAGGGTAGAAACCATGCTTAGGTTTTTATTCCCTATCTGTGTGATAGAGATCCTGTGTAGGTTCATATGTCCATGCATTAGATATCATGCTACTTAGGATTTATGTGTATTCAACATCTCATCTACGCTTAGAAATTCTGCCTATAGGATAAATAATAACAATAAAATAAGCTGCTATTATGTGATTCTGTCCATGTAAACATGTTCTGAAACTTCATTAGAAGTCCTGTCCTAGGATAAATAAACTGCAATCATGTCTCACCACGCCTGCGCACTTAGAGATCTTGTTTCTAGGTAAGTAACATTAACAAGTTATACTCTTGCTATTCCTGAAACGGTGCATAATGTTGTGATTTTATGTGCATTTATAAATCCTGTTTAGGTTACTATGCATCATGATGCATTAGACATCATGCTATAGGATCATATTCATTTAACTGCACTTAGTCTAAATACAGATATCTATAACAGTCCCATGTTCTAAACAACTGGTAATTAGTCCTTGCACATCTTCAACACCTACAATTGCATGTTATCTTACACCTAGGCAAGCCTTAGGTAATCAACTTAATAAAACCAGAACTGTCCTTTGTGATTAGTGTTCAACTGTCAGCATGCTTAAAACCAGTAGGCAAGCCTGATTAAGATTTTCCTCTCTGAGTTATGCAACAAATTTGTCTTTGTGTTATCACTTAGATATCATGCTTAGATCTGAACCTGAATATGGACTTTAATTGTGTATGAGACATTTTGTTTATGTGCACCGTTTGTGGAGGTCTTTGAGCCCTGTCCTGTTTATGTGCTACCGCTTTATCTGCAGTTCTACTTGTTCATTGTATGTCGCCTTAGCATTTTCACCTTTAAAACCTGAGGGTCTGCGTAGCACCTCCTTTAGGATAGGAGTCCTAATTTCCTCCGGGACTGATAGGAAGGGACGGGTGACATCATGCATTAGAGGTCGAGACCAACACTCGATTTAGTTGCTTTCACGGGGTGGCAAAAGGGTAGAATATGGATATGATGACCGGTGCGCTAATACCACGTGTATCCCCTCTTCGAGGAGTGATTATCGGGTATTGCATTAATGTGATCCATATTATTATAAACCTAGGATAACCTTTATATGCTTAGATCGTAATCCTTTCAAAATCTAATATTTTTTACTATTTTCAAACATCTGCATGCTTAAGACTTAGATCCCCTATTATTTGAGCCTTTATTTGTTTGTTTGCTAAGCCGTACAAATTCACATAAACCATTTGCCGGGGAACCACACTTGTGGATCCTGAGGGGTGCCTAACACCTTCTCCTTAGCATAATTTCAAGCCCTTACCCAATCTCTGGTTAGTAACGTAGTTGTAATTGAACCCCTTAGGTGCCCTAACACACCGTTAAAATCATTAGGTGACGACTCTTCAAAATATGCAAACCCCTTTCCCAAAAGAAACGAGTTGTCTCAACCAATGTCATAAACCCTTTCAACCGGCCTCGAAAGGAGCGCTTAGGGAAAAGAGGGGGCGCGACACCGGGATTAAATTTAAAAGGAGTTTATCCCATGTTTTTTTTGGTAAGTAAAATTTTCATTTACCAGGGAAATATTTACAAGTAAATCAAAACCCTTACATATTTTCCTACTTTTTCTATACTTCACCCCCTTACTACCTTTCTATTAGTTACACATTCAATATCTATTACATTGGATACCAGTCTAACCTACTTAGGATTTTCTCTACATACTTGTTGCTTCGACAGTGCATCTCCTATATTATCAACTTACCAATTATCTCACATCCTCTTGCCTTGGCTTGGAAATTTCGAACATTTCTCTCTTGCCACACATAATACACAGTTGCTGCTAATGCCATTTTATATAGTTCTGCTGCTGCATTTTCCCTCTTTGTCCATTTCTCAGCCCATACTAGTTCCTCAGCCTACCCATACACTGGTCTTTTGATCCCTTGCCATACTAACAGTTTACTCCACAATATATTGCATATGGACATTCAAAAAATAGATGTTGAATGGTTTCACTTGCTTGTTTGCATAGTACACACTCTTGATCAACTTGTAGTCCCCATTTCTGCAGTCTGTCTCTCGTGTATAATTTTTCATGTGCTGTCATTGTTAATATAAATATCCACCTAGGGCAGCCTGCGTTATGACAAACAATTCTTCTCCAGCTCATTTTATTAAATCTTCCCCGCAATCTATGATATATGTGTTTAACAGAACATGTGTTCAACTTTTTGATATCATCATAGTTGAACCCTGCTTCCACAAATATCTTCTTTGCTTTCATGATCTTGCTCACCATCCGTGATGTTTGCTTCAGTTGGACTTCCCATATGTTCCTATCTTTGATGTAGTAACTATGCATCCATTGTATCCACAACTTCTTCTTTTCTTTGCAAAGGTTACAGTATTGTTTACATATGGCAGCTTTGTTCCAGAGTGTTATGTTCATGATATTAAATCCCCCTGCTGATTTGGATAGACATACGTTATCCCATGCCAGTAGAGCCTTTTTAGACACACTGCCTTCTCCTGTCCATAAAAAACTTCTGCAAATTGCTTCAATTAGCTTAGTGATCTTCTTAGGAAGCACAAATATTTGTGCCCAGTAAGTTTGGATAGAGAACAACACGCTCTTTATCAGTTGGATCCTTCCAGCATAAGACAGAAACTTAGCATTCCATGAGGTTATTCTGCCCACTATTTTATCAATCAAAGGTTGGCATTGAGCTATTGATATTCTTTTAGAACTTAAAGGAGCACCCAAATATCTAACTGGTAAGTCACCTTTCTGGATTCCCAGAAATTCTAGGATTTTCTCTTGTGCATCTTGTGTGATTCCTCCAAAGAATACTGAGCTTTTGTTCTTGTTGATCACCAATCCAAAGGCCTTTGAGAACTCCATGAAGCAATTGAATAGTAACTTGATTGATCCTATGTCACCCCTGCAAAACAATAAAAGGTCATCAACAAATCCAAGTTGCAAGATTTGCATCTTTGCACACTTGGAATGATAGTTGAAGTCTGGGATCTGACTCAATGTCTTTAAGCTTCTTGTCAGGTATTCCATTGCCAGTACAAATAGAAATGGAGATAGTGGATCCCCTTGTCTCAACCCCTTCCTAGCTTCAAATGGTTGTGTCAATGCTCCATTAATTAGTACTGTATAAGTGACAGTTTCCATACATGTCATGATCCATCTCACAAATTGTTCTGGGAAAGCCAAAGCATTCAGTACTTGTTCCATGAAAGCCCATTCAACTGAGTCATAGGCTTTTTGCATATCCAACTTCATCATACACCTTGGTGATACCCCTTTTCTTCCATATCCTTTCACAAGTTCATGGCTAAGGATAATGTTGTTTGTGATCACTCTACCAGGAACAAAAGAAGACTGTGTACTATCAATCAATGCATCCATGACTCCTTGTAACCTCTTAGTTAATACCTTAGAGATCACTTTATACAATTCAGTGCAACAGGAAATAGGTATGTACTCTTTAATGCTGGTAGGATTCCTGACTTTAGGGATTAAGGTAATAGCTGTACAGTTGATAGGTCTATACATTTGAGTTGTTTCAAAGAATTCCAAGACAGCCTGTGCCACATCCTCTCCTATGACTTGCCAGGATTTCTTGAAAAATACTGCATTAAACCCATCATATCCAGGTGCTTTTAAATCACTGATATCCTTCAATTCTACCCATACTTCTTCCTTAGTCACTGGTTTGATAAGCTGCAACTGATGTTTTCTGTTTAATACTGCTCCCAGTTTCATGACATTTGAGTTGATGGCTGGAATATTTTCTGCTTTTGACCCCAATATCTTCTTATAGTATCCCAATATTTCTGCCTCTATATCATCCTCCATCACTAATTGAGTTCCCATGTCATTTGTTAGAATCTGAATTCCATTCAAATTATTCCTATTCTCCATCTGTGCAAAGAAACAGGCAGAATTGGAATCTCCCAGCTTCAGCCATTGAACTCTGGATCTTTGCTTGTATATACTCTCTTCAATAATTACCTATTTTTCTAATTCACACTTCAAGGCTTTCTCCTTCTCAATTAACTCTATCTTCTGTAATATATAGCTCATTTCCTCTTGTACTGACTGTAACTCCTTCCTGGTCTCTTTAAGTCTTTCATCAACCCCTTTATAGTGTTGTATATTTATCCCTTTTATAACCTCCTTTGTATTTTTGAGGTTGTTCCAGACTGCCTGCATCATTCCTTTTGCATCCCTAACACTCCAGACTAGTTCAACATGTTGTATGAACTGAGGATGGTCAGCTATACAGTTAAAAATCTGAATGGCCTATTCTTCTTTCTCTGTACCTATGTGATCATTAATTTCAGTGGAGAGTGATCAGACACAAGTGGCTCTATCACCTGCATTTTCAAGTTTGGCATTATCAACATCCAATTGGCATTTACTAGCCCATATCTATCCTGCTATAAGTATGGTTGTTAATCCATGTATAATTCCTTCCCACATATTGTAATTCATTCATCCTAGTATCATTCATGAACTCCTTATAGTCTTTTGTCTCCATATCTTGAATCTCATAACCATGTTGTCTGTCTTGAGCATGTAGAGCAACATTATAATCCCCCATAGCTAACCAAGGACCTTGTTTTATACTGTGAATCTGCCTCAGCTTCCTCCACAAACTCAACCTATCTTTAATGAAATGCAAACCATATATTGCTGAGAATCCAAACGTAATTGACTTTGAGATTATTCTGATCTGGCCATGTATCAATTGCTCATCTACTTCTGTTGGCTCAAATACATAAATTCTAGGATCCCAAATTACCCATATTCTACTTTTGTTCTTGGCACTGAAGTTGGATGTCCATTTCCATCCAGGTGCAATCTTTTTGATTACATCATTAGTTTTCTGATCTTTTATTCTATGCTCAACCAAAGCCATTACTGCTTTATTATTTACTTTTACAAACTCCCTTACCTCATTTTGCTTATAAGTTTTATTCAACCCCTAACATTCCATGTTACCACACTCATACTGGTTGTTGATACCCAATTTTTCCTCAAATTATTTTTAAAATTTTGCATATATACCTTCAAAATCAAGTTCCATAATAATTGGTATTTTTTCCATAATTTCTCATGTTTTTACAAATTTATTTCCAATTTATCCAGTATTTTAATCTCTAATAGTTAATTGTAAATTGCATTACAAATGATTCCAAAGACATCTCTTGACTTAATACATTATTTTTGGTCTTGGTAATATCAAATTATTTCACAATTAGCCAGGTTGGCACTCTTTGGCTATAATTGCAATAACTTTGCAATTATAGCCTAATCATATGTTCTATGCTATTTTGGCCCAATAATCAGTCATTTTATATTTTAAATACTAATTAATCATGTTCATTTAATTTTATTAAACATCAATTTCATTCTTTATAATTATCAGCTATTTTATAAATTATTTATCTATTTTAATTAGGTATTTAATAATTAGCCACATTTATTCAAATTCTAACCCAATCCATCAGATTTTAACAACCCAATTCCATACCCAACCCAAATAAATTCCATACCCGGCCCACCCCCGGATCTATCTGAGTCGTTGATCGAAGTAGATTAACGACCCAGATTTCACCTTCCATAATTAACTAAGACCTACCCCCCCCCCCTCCGACCTCTCATTTTCCCAGTCTCTCATTCTCTCTCTATCTCTCTCTATATCTCTCTGGTTCTCTATAGACCCTTCCCTTGCCTTCCTCCTCGAATGAAGTTTGTTTGTGTTCTTCGGCTAGTTCCCTCACCGGAAACTATGGTCTCCCATTATCTCTTGGTTACTGCCTCACTCTACACCGGTCTAATGACACCCTAAGGACCTCAGGAGAACATGGAGAGGTTCAAGTCCTACCCATGGTCCCTCATGCCATCTTCCGGCCTCCTTCGGTCGTCTGAGTAAGAGCCGTGACTTTTTCGGCTAAAGCTGGCGACATCTTTAAGGTTTTTCTTATTTCTATGGGATCTCTGAAACCCTAACTCCTGGTATTTTTATCATTTCTTTTAGATTTTTCTTAAAATATGTGTATATAATGAAGCTTTTTACATGTTTTCTTCGAAAACCTTCCTATTCTAAGCGATCTTTCATCTCAAATTTAGGGTTTCATCACCCCTCTTCCAAAAACAATTTTGCTTCTGTTTTAATATAATTCTATGATTCTTTCTATGATTCAATGATTTACTCGAAGTTCTCTTTTCATTTTTGACTTACAATGCTGAAAACTCAAGGTTTTTCCCTAATTCTGAGTCTGCCTTTAACCAATATGTTTGTTTAAATGCATGAACTCTTATTTCTCATAAATGTTTAAGCTTTCTGTGATTTTACCCTGTTTTTGCTTATTAGGGTCCCTGACTATGTTCTCTTTTCTTATATCATGTTCAATGTTACTGCTTTGTCTCTAAACCTGTGTGATTTTTACTACTATAGTCACTAGGGTTTCAACTCTCTAATTCCCATTGTTCGTTTAAATGTGTGCTAGCCTCGAATCTCTGATTCTATGTGATTCTTTACCTGGCTATGCTTTTGCTTGCCTATTATTTTCCTAACTGATTTTGTTCCTGTCCGAATCCCTAACTCTCTGCAACTTTACCTTGTTTGCATCCCTGATTCCTGAAGATTTGAAAAGCCCTACTGATTTCTTATGAGATGTTCTTACTGACTTCCAACTTTGTTTTCTCACCTTGTTACATAATTGACTAACTGTTAATTGATTACTATTTCCTTAAGTGATATCTTCTGAACCTAGTCTTAATTGTATGCTTGAATTGGGGTGAAATTGTTTCCTTATATGTCACAGGCATAATAACTTTCCTTAATTGTTATTTTACCTACTAGCCGTTTGAGTTTAACCCCTTCAATTAAGGGATACCTAATTGCCTGTTGTACTTACACTGTTCTTATATTCCTTTAAGCTATATATGGTCCTTTCCTTATTTAATACTCACCGTATGAATAACTCCCTTGATTATAGGGATACTTGTACTAATTGGGTACTGATTGATATTCAATCCCACAATCACTAGTTAATTCTGATTTTTTCCCTTATTTTTCATCCAACTTTCAAACTATATATATACTCTATTCATTCATTACACACACACGGACTGATCTGTTCAAAAAAAAAACTCTCTCTCACAATTTAAAAGACTCTCTGCTCTCTCTTCTGTGCTAACTACTACTACTCTAGGTTAGCCGACTGCAAGCCAAGGCTAACTATTGTCATCTCCTACTTTATTATTTATGTTACTGCTTTCTTCACTTCACTGGTATGTTCTAATTTAGATTTCAGTCCTCAAACCAACATGTTTCTATTACTGTTGTAATTCAGCATGCTCTGTTTTTACTTATTATTCAGCATGTATCTAGGATCCTGAACTCCCCTATGTATGTTTAAATTAGGCTTTATTTGTTTATGACCAGCATGTTTTGTACACTTAGCACCTACTTCTTACATGCCTATGACTGGTACATTAGTTTAACCATGGCCTTAGTTGTTAATCTAACCTAGAATTTTACTGTACCCGTTGATCCTCTAGACCCTCAGGAGTTTCTGGTTGTATGTCTATGTGTGTATCTGCCTGCTTCATGTCTACCCTTACATGCTCTATATTTGTCCCTTAAATCCCATTACCCCTGTTTGTGATTGCTGGACAACCCTTGGTCCTTTGTGTGATGTTAAGTCTCCATTTCCTTCTTCAAAACTGTTTTCTTACTTACCCTTTCTCAAAACTATTCCTTACTTAAACCCCTTTAAAAAAATAAAAAGCACTCTCACATATGCTCTTAGAAGTCTAAGTTCAGCCGCCTTCGTGTGAGCACTGCTTTGGGGACCCTTTGAGTACCCTCTGAACTCTGACACACAAGGCTGGCACTTCCACACTGCACATGTTTAACTATTTGGCTATGTATGGGTGTGAGCACTGCCCGGGAGCCCTTGAGGTCCTTAGGGAACTCTGACACATCCGGATTATGAAAAGGCTATGAAATACCATATGGCAATGAGGTTTGGAGAATTTGGGCCTAGTCGAAGGCTCCCTATAGAAGTAACTTCTTATTTTTCCTTTGGTTGTGTAATTCATAATTTTTTGGCCTGTAATAATTTGTAAACAACTCAAGGGATGGATAGTGAAAAGGGAGGGGGTAACTATGCATGTGTTAGCTATTAAAGGGATAGAAACCATGCTATTAGACTTTATTTCCTATTTGTGCAATAGAGATCATGTTTAGGCCCATATGTTCAAATTCATGCATTAGAAACCATGCTTAGACTTTATTTTCTATCTGTGCAATAGAGATAATGTTTAGTCCCATATGTTCAAATTCATGCAGTAGAAACCATGCTTTTAGACTTTATTTCCTATCTGTGCAATAGAGATAATGTTTAGACCCATATGTTCAAATTCATGCATTAGAAATCATGTTTATTAGGTCTCATACCTACTGTTTCAGCATGTTCACTTTTACTTAGAAAAATCCTGCTAATAAATAGTATTCTCTACTATCAGGTTACATGTATGCTTAAAAATATTGTCCCAGGCTAAACAACATTAAAATAAATTATCACTCCAGCATCTTCTGAAACCATGATTAATACTGTGACTACTGAGCATTTAGAAATCATGCTTAGGAATTCTGCATATGCATCATTCTACATCTCTACCTGTGCATTAGATATCATGCTATAGGGTCCTAATCGCTCAACTACATTTAGTCTAATTACTGATGTATCAAAGGGTATAACAACCTCACTCAGTTTTCTCTAAAAACAACTGGTAATGCTTCTGTGTTCTGAACAACCTAGAACAACATGTTTAGGTAACAATTTGCAACATTTCCTCTAATTATTATGTTAATATACACTGTCCTCCGCCTAGGCAAGCCTTAGGTGACTAAATTTCCAAAAAAATTTGGAAATTTTTCTCTCTTGTGTGTGCTGCTTAATACTAATTAGTACTTTTAAATCAGTAGGCAAACTGATTACGACACATTTTTGAGTTATAAAACAAGTCTGCCTATCTGTTTATCCTCTGAATTCACCTAGACACCATGTCTTAGGATCTTAATTAACAATACTGCCCTTATATGTGTTTGAGTCGTGCTAATCATGTGCACAATCCGTGGAGGAATACTTGGGCCTTGAATCTGCTCTTATTTGTTTTCCCTTATCTGAAGTCCTAATTGTCGTTGTTTGTTGCTTAGCATTTTACCCCTTTAAACCTGAGGGTCTGCCTAGTACCTTCCCTTTAGGATAGTAGTCCTAACCTCCTCCAGGACTAATAGGATGGGACGGGTAATATCACGCAATAGAATCTGTGACCAACACATGCTTTAATTACCTTCACGGGGTTGGAATGGTAGAATATGGATATGATAGCCGGTGCGCTAATACCACGTGTAGCCCCTCTTCGAGGAGTGATTACCGGGTATTGCATTGATGTGATCCATATTATTATTAACCTAGGACACCTGTATATGCTAGTTCGTAATCATCCCTAATGTTTTCTAAACACCTATATGCTTAAGACTTAAATCCCCTCTTATTTGAGCCTTTACTTGTTATTTGTACAAATTCACGAAACCATTTGGCCGGGAACCACACTTGTGGATCCTGAGGGGTGCCTAATACCTTCCTCTTAGGATAATTTCAAGCCCTTACCCAAATCTTTAGTTAGCAACGTAGTTGTAATTGAACCCCTTAGGTGCCTAACGCACCTTAAAATCGTTAGGTGGCGACTCTTCAAAATATGCAAACCCCTTTCCCAAAAGGAAAGAGTTGTACAAACCAATGTCATGAACCCGATATTCCGCGAGGAAGAGGAAAAAAAGGATGCGCGACAGCATGGCGACTCTGCTGGGGATATCCAGGCTTTTACCATTTCAAATTGTTTTGTGAATTTATGCCTTTATTTTTAAATACTTGCACCCTTTCCTGTTCCCTTTGCATGCAATTAATTGTTTACTTCGAGCATTTTTATTTTTTTTCAAAACGTAACTGACATGTCTCTTTGTTTCCTTTTGTAACTGCTTTAAATCATTATTACCGTTTTTACCGCTTTCTTTAACGTGCAAATATGTGACAACTTGTTTTAATACTTATTACATAAATCATGCTCAACATTCATACTCCACTCGTGCCAAACAAAATACTATAGCAACTCTTGATGAGTGGTTGCGCTCTTCCTATATTATCACCCACTAAATTCGGAAAGGCTTATTTGCGGTAAAACTAGTTGATCAGCGGTGCAGTCGACGGTTCTGTGCCTTTCCCCCTTGAGTTGTCCACTCAAGGGTACCAGTCTAAAACCCCATAGAAACCTTACTATGTTGCACTATTGCATGCATTATGGTCAAACCTAGTCAAGCTAAAGTGTTGTCCGCACGATAGCTTTAAAGATAGCATTATCCAAAAGTCCATCGGGTTTGCCTAAACCCAAACGGACGCCCTCATATTCTGTGCATTTATTTGGAGAACTAAATGGTTCCTGGTAATTATTGACGTTAAATAGTCAAGTCCGGTAGGGGTAAAGGCCTAACCTATTTATTTTGCAGGGAAAAAAAATGAGGCACGAAGTCCCCAGATTTGGCATGGTCTCCAACATCCACCCAAAACTGCTGAGTTGGTGGGAGGATCTACACTCTAGCGACAAAGCTATCGTCAGGAAACACTTGGGTAATCTACCATCGCTTCTGGAAATCCAGCCTAACAAAATGATAGTAGAGGTTGCTACCCTGTTCTTGGATCGTGAAAGATCTGTGTTCCGATTTGGGAACATTGAAATGGCACCGTCGATAGAAGAGTTAGGAGGGCTGGCTAACCTAGTATAGGAAACTCCGGGGTTGCTGATGCCTGAGAACTGCACAGGCAAAAGTTTCCTCAAAATGATGGATCTGAAAAAGGACGCGGAATTGGTATGTCTGGAGGATTCGTACATTCCTTTTGACTACTTGTACGAAAGGTATGTCTACATCAAATCATACCGTACTTACCATGACGAGTTTGCTATCACCTCTCTGGGACATGTCCATCGCCGAGTGTTCGTGTTTATGATCTGCTTTTTGGGTTTGATCGTGTTTCCGATGAAGAAGGAAAGGATCCATACCAGGCTAGCCATGGTAACTAAGACCATAATGGAAGGGGTAAATGGGCAATATTTCAGCATTATGCCCATGATCGTTGCAGATATATATCGGGCCTTAGAAAGATGTCAACAAGGAGCAAAGCATTTCGAAGGTTGCAATTTATTACTTTAGCTCTGGTTCGTGGAACATCTCCAAAAAGGAAAATATCGACAGGACATCCACCGCCGAATGTGGGATGACCACATCACTTTCCATCAACCAAAGCGAATGAACTATATCCCTGACATGTTCGCTCAACCTGAAAATGCTGAAGGATGGGTCGAGATTTTTGATAACCTGACTGAAGAACATGTTCAATGGATGTTCGAATGGTTTCCAATGGACGAGTTCATCATTCGATCCCGAGACGCATCATTTCTGATACTGATTGGTCTAAGGGGACATACCCTTACATCCCTCTTCGAGTTATGAGGCAAGCAGGAAGGAAGCAAGTTATCCCTAGGGTCGAGAAGATGAGCCATCTTCGAGCCGACTTTCAAAATAATGACAGTCCTCACAAGTTCCAAGATCAGCACCTGTGGCACTGCAAGGTTATACTTGAGAAAGACACCATCGACCTAGACATGTATCACGCTGGTTATACCCTTTTCTATCTTGGTTGGTTAGAAGAGGATCTGGGTGGTCAGAGAAAGCCGGAGTACGTACGAGGTCACATGGTTACAGAAGAAAGGGCTTAAGCACAAGTCAAGTTCAACCAGTTGCGTAAAAGGATCCGGGAAAATGAGGATGATCACCACAAGATACATGAGTTCAACAAAAGACTGATCGAGGAATGGAAGGACATGGCTATCAGTGCCAACAAGAGGCTGGGATACTTGGAACGAGGTATAATCGATTTGGAAGAAAAGTTCATCAAAAGGGTTGAAGATTGTCAAAAAGCTGAGGGAGCTGCAGGGGGATACCTAACTAGAACTTACCTGTTGCTGGGACTTTGCGAGCTGGGAAAGCTGTTAGAAGAAAGCAAGAATGTCGAATCTGGGGAAGGTCCTTCTGGGACCAAGTAGATAGGAATGTCTTTATTTTTCTATCAATGTAATAAGGCCAATGGCCATTAGTGACTTTTATTTTTCGTCTGGCATTTCGGGATTTGTCTATTTTGTTATCAATAAAATGAGGCATTTAGCATTTTAAGTTCTCCAAATCAATTTGTCGCTAGGCCTACCTCGGGCACAAAGAGGTTCCCAACTTAGGACACGCTTTCATTTTCGCATTATGTGTTTAAATACTGCAATACTCTTTTCATGATCCTCACTGACTTGGTTACCTTTTGTTTTTATTTTTTCTTACTCCCCTCCCAAAATGTTAGTTCGTGCATTCTGGCATCATCAGCCTATCACACCATATCCAAGGGCCCTCCACCTACTCCTTCCCCTAGTCCTCCTAAGGTCAAAGACAAAGGCAAAAGTAAGATGGGAGAGTCCAGCGACATCAGAAAGGAGAATGTGATTGAACGGGTAGAGGCCACTGATGGCCAAGGTATTCAGATCCTGCATGAGAACATGTCGCCACTTGAACAAAAATTGCTGAAGTTTCAGGAAGAACTCGATCAAGTCCGGAATCTGGCCAACTTGTCATTCTCCTTCAACGTCCCTGACTTCAACCTTCCAAATGCTCAAAACCCCGCACCTCCACAAAATATCCCAAGACAGCAAAATCATCTCGCACCTCACCATCACACCACTCCCCAAAGAACCAAACTCTCCCGACGCAGTGCAATGCTTGCCACACCGCAAAGAACACTCCACAAAAGACCATTTCCACACCTATAACAATCCCATCTATGTGGAAACCATGACCCACTCCACTCCGCCTATCCCCCTGGCGTCCGAGTCTAACGTAAAAGATTTACTTATCAGGAACCTGGCCGAGGAGCTTAGGAAACTGACCAGCCGAGTTCAGGGTGTTGAAGGAACCAAAGGGATTGAAGGGTTGAATTATGAAGACCTTTGTATCCAACCTGATGTCGAACTGCCTGAGGGGTACAAACCTCCAAAGTTCAAAATGTTTGACGGTACTGGTGATCCGAGAGTCCATCTGAGGACCTATTGAGACAAATTGGTGGGCGTAGGAAAGGATGAAAGGATCCACATGAAGCTGTTCATGAGGAGTTTGAAGGGAGACGCACTGTCTTGGTACATCAGCCAAGACCCTAAGAAATGGTCAAACTGGGTAAGCATGGCGTCTGATTTTATGGACAGGTTTAGATTCAACACAGAGAACACACCGGATGTGTTCTACATTCAAAATTTGAAGAAGAAACCTACAGAAACCTTTCTCGAGTATGCTACTCGCTGGAGGTCCGAAGCAGCTAAAGTCAGACCTGTTCTAGAGGAAGAACAGATGAACAAGTTCTTTGTCCGGGCTCAGGACCCGCAGTATTATGAATGGTTAATGATGGTTGAGGGCCACGAGTTCTCTGACATCATCAAATTGGGTGAGCGGATTGAAGAAGGTATTAAAAGCGGTATGGTTACAAATTTTGAAGTCTTGCAAGCCACTAACAAGGCTCTACAATCTGGTGGTGTGTCTAGGAAGAGAAATGTGGGAGCCGTAATGGTTGCAAAAAGAACCAAGTCCCCGCTCAAGTACCAAACCTATCCGACACTCCATTCACATATCATCCAACCCCGAATTACCAAGCACCCTCACCAAATTACCAAACTCCACCACCCACATATCAACCTGCTTCGCCCAAATATCCACAACCCGCTCATGTCTACCACACTTATAATTCCCAGCCATCCCATTACCAATCACCCCCTGCACACCAAAACTTCCCTAGACCTCGTCCCAATTTTGATTGCCACCCTCCAAAGCAATACACCACCATAGCCGAGCCCATTGACCAACTATATGAAAAACTCAAAACTGCTGGTTATGTCACACCTATCCCTGTTGCCACCCCTGAGAACCCTTCTTAGTGAGATAACCCAAACAAATCATGTGCATACCATTCCGGCATGAAAGGACACACCATCGAAGAATGTCGTTCTCTGAAGGACAAAATACAGGCTCTCATTGACAACAAGATTATTATGGCAAAAGACCCCGCTCCAGACGTCTGCGACAATCCTCTGCCAGACATAAAGGTAGAGGTATCCATATGATTAAAATAGAAGATGATTGGGCTCCCGAGGGGTCAATCGGGTTGATCGCAGAAGGCGATGACCCAAAGAAATTGATAGTCACTCTCAAACCGATCATAGTCCAGATTCAGCCATCTGAGGTCGCTGAGGCGAATATGTCTATACCATTTGAGTTTGAAGCAACGTCACTCGCAAAGTCACCAGTGCCAATTGAAGTTGAGTTTGTATCTCCAGCAAATGCACTAGCTTTGTTCGAGGTCGCAGTCTTGCCACCCCGAACACACATTTCGTTTGAAATAAAGATGGCTGCACCAATTTCGGTGGCGATGTCAACCAAACTACCCTTCTATTCAAACGCTATACCTTGGGACTACACAGCTGAGGCGAGAAGGAAAGGCAAGGTCAGGTATGAGGAAGCTGTCGCAGTGCAGGGTATGACGAGAACTGGTAGGATCTACACCCCTGAGCATCTGGCGAGTTAAGCAAGCAGGCCGCCAACCGGCCTCCCCTTATTGAAACGGGTCCCGATGACCTTTGGAGAAAGGTGCAGGCTAAGGAGTATTCGGTCATCGACCAGCTGAACAAGACACTGGCACAGATATCCATCCTCTCTCTGCTGCAGAATTCCGAAACACACATAAATGTTTTGTTAAAAGTGTTGAGTGAAGCATATGTTCCAAACAACATCACTAGTGGGGAAATGGCCAATATGGTAGGCCAGGTATTGGAGAGTCATAAAATCACTTTTCATGAGGATGAGCTACCACCTGAAGGATTGGGACACAACAAAGCATTACACATCATCGTGAAATGCGAGGATCATTTCATCACAAGAATCTTGATCGATGGAGGTTCCAGTCTTAACATTTGTCCGTTGATAACACTTAAGAAATTGGGTAAAGGGCTATATGAGATAAAGGATGGGGCGATCAATGTGAAAGCCTTTGACGGTTCTCAGAGGTCCACCATGGGGGAGATCAGTCTAAGTCTACGGATGGGACGGACTTGGTTAGAAGTGGATTTCCAGGTGATAGATGTTCCGGCATCCTACAACCTGTTGTTGGGACGACCCTGGATTCATGCTGCTGGGGCCGTAGCATCAACACTACATCAGGCGGTAAAATTCGGGTGGAACCACCAAGAGGTGATTATTCATGGTGATGGTAGCAACCCCATTTATAGTCGTCAAACTATTCCAATGATTGACGGAAAAAAGAAGATAGACGGAGGAACTTACCACCACATTGAACGGGTCAATGCTATAGACAAGGACAAATGGTGGGATAATAAGATTGAGAGCATCCTGAAATGGAAAGGAGATGATCCAGGCAAAGGGCTCGGTAAGAACCTCCAAGGGATCACGAAGCTCATAAAGCTCAAGGAGCATGGCACCACTTTCGGTCTGGGGTATGAGTACACTTGGCAGGAACTCAACGACTGGTCGCCACCTTGGCACGGTCCCTATTACCCTTTGGAGCAGCCGATACCTCATCTTGAGCAGACTTTCAAGCAGGCTGACACTATTTACGGTTTAGATGAGGAAAAAGCACTTGCAGCAATGAGGAGTTTGTTCCTAGAGGATGATGACATGGATTGATGTGTTGTTTTCGAGGGGGAGGGGAGGAAGGCCCTTCCATACAAACTGTAATCAAGGGCGCATATCTCAAGAACTGGTCTATCAAGACAACCAAAGTCCGACGAGCCTCGGGGTAGCAAGGCTAAAACAAGCATTATTTACTGTTTTATTTACTAAATGATTTTCCTTTTCCTGCATTTTTCAATTTCTGAAATAAAGTTCTTCAATGTTCAAAATAGTTATTCAATCTATCAAAGCGTCTTCTAAATTTCTCTTACGAATCTGATATTTATTGCTATTGTTTTCTCTCATTACTTTATTTATACATCATTACTATTACTTGTCTTGATGAACTGATGATTGTGACATGCAATGAGACAACGCAGCAAATGGACATTGATTCAGAAGAGGACAACATACCTGACGAGATTGTTAAAGAAGTTGAGAAATTTTAGAACATAACTAAGTCCAACTTGGATGAGACCGGAATTATCAACCTGGGGGATTCAGAAAACGTCAAGGAGACTCGCATCAGCATTCATTTATCACCATCAGAAAAGAAAGAATACACAGAGTTTCTAAGAGAGTATGAGGACGTATTTGCATGGTCGTATGATGACATGACTGGTCTAAGTACGTCTATTGTGGATCACAAACTGCCAACCAATCCAATGTGTCCACCAGTGAAACAAAAGCTCAGAAAGTTCAAACCCGACATGAGTTTGAAAATCAAAGAAGAAGTTACCAAGAAGATCAACGCCAAAGTTCTCCGGGTAGTGGAGTACCCCACATGGTTAGCCAACATTGTACCTATGCCAAAGAAGTACGGGAAGGTCAGAGTCTGCGTCGACTACCAGGATCTCAATCGGGCCAGTCCGAAAGACGACTTCCCCTTGCCAAATATACATATTCTAATTGATAACTACGCCAAGCATGAATTGCAGTCTTTTGTGGATTGATTCGCCGGTTATCACCAGATTTGGATGGATGAGGAAGATGCTGAGAAAACATCGTTCATTACGCCGCGGGGAGTGTATTGTTACAAGATGATGCCATTCGGTCTAAAGAATGCAGGGGCCACCTATATGAGGGCCATGACCACCATATTCCATGACATGATTCACAAGGAAATCGAGGTGTACGTGGATGATGTCATTATCAAATCAAATAAAGTTGTTGATCACTTGGAAAATTTGGGGAAGTTCTTCAATAGATTGCGAAAATACAATCTGAAACTAAACCCCACGAAGTTTGCATTCGGGGTTCCTGCTGGGAAGTTGCAAGGATTTATTGTAAGCCGCCGGGGAATAGAATTGGATCCGTCCAAGGTCAAAACCATTCAAGAGCTACCACCACCAAGGAAAAATAAAGATGTTATGAGTTTCTTGGGGAGGCTGAATTACATCAGCCGGTTTATAGCATAGTCTACAGTCATCTATGAGCCAATCTTTAAGATGCTGAAGAAGGGCGATGTGACCAAGTGGACCAATGATTGTCAAAAGGCTTTCGACAAAATAAAGGAATATTTGTCAACATCACCAGTCCTAGTACCGCCCGAGCCAGGCAGGCCTTTACTACTCTATCTTGCAGTATTAGACGAAGCTTTCGACTGCGTTCTGGGGCAGCACGATGAAACGGGTTGGAAGGAACAAGCTATATATTACCTCAGGAAGAAGTTCACTCCATATGAGGCCCGGTATTCTCTATTAGAGCGTACCTGTTGTGCTCTAACTTGGGTCGCCCAAAATCTGAGTCATTACCTCTGTGCCTACACAACATATCTCATATCAAGGATGGATCCATTAAAGTACATCTTTCAGAAGCCCATGCCCACTGGCAAGCTAGACAAGTGGCAAATCCTGCTGAGCGAATTCGACATTGTCTACATGACTCAGAAGGCAGTTAAAGGACAAGCTCTGGTAGACCATCTTGCTGAGAATCTCGTAGACGGAGGATACGTACCCCTGAAAACATATTTTCTTGATGAAGAGGTATAATTCATAGGAGAAGATATTGTAGAAGCCTATGATGGTTGGAGGATGTTCTTTGATGGAGCAGCAAACTTCAAGGGAGTCGGTATTGAAGCAGTACTAGTATCAGAGACCGGTCAACATTATTCGATATCCGCCAAACTCAGGTTCCCTTGCACCCACAATATGGCCGAATATGAAGCCTGCATCTTGGGGCTCAATATGGCCATTGACATGAACGTCCAGGAGTTGTTAGTGATTGGCGATTCAGACTTATTGGTACATCAGGTACAAGGACAATATGCAACAAAGAATTCCAAGATACTGTCGTATCTGCACCATGTACATGGGTTAAGAAAGAGGTTCACAAAGATAGAGTTCCGGCACGTCCCCAGAATCCAGAATGAGTTCGCCGATGCATTTGCTACTTTGTCCTCAATGATCCAGCATCCGGAAAAGAATTTCATTGACCATATTCCCATAAAGATCCATAATCAGCCAGGTTACTGTGCCCATATCGAGGAAGAGGCAGACGAAAATCCTTGGTTTCATGACATCGATAAGTATTTGGCAAAAGGATAATACCCCGAGCTTGCGAATTCCACTCGGAAACATACACTTCGGAGATTGTCCAACAATTTTTTCCACAGCGGAGGAATCCTGTATAGGAGAACTCCCGATTTGGGGTTATTAAGGTGTGTTGACGCAAAAGAAGCATCAAAGTTGCTGGAAGAAATTCATGCAGGGACCCGTGGCCCACATATGAACGGTTTTGTTCTAGCAAAGAAAATACTCCGAGCTGGTTACTTTTGGATGACTATGGAAACGGACTGCATCCAGTATGTTCGGAAGTGCCACCGCTGCTAGATACATGGGGATATGATAAAAGTGCCTCCAAGTGAGCTCAATGCAACCAGCTCGCCATGGTCGTTCAATGCTTGGGGTATGGACGTTATTGGACCAATTGAGCATGCCGCTTCCAATGGCCACAAGTTCATTTTGGTCGCCATTGACTACTTCACTAAATGGGTCGAAGCAGCTTCCTACAAAGCAGTTACTAAGAAAGTCGTGGCTGACTTTGTCCGCGGCCGCATTGTTTGTCGGTTCGGAGTTCCAGAGTCAATCATCACCGACAATGGTTCTAATCTCAAAAGTGACTTGATGAAAGCTATGTGTGAAACTTTCAAGATCAAACACAAGAATTCCACAGCATACAAACCTCAGATGAATGGAGCCGTAGAGGCTGCTACAAAAACATCAAGAAGATACTAAGAAAGATGATAGAAGGGCACAAGCAATGGCATGAAAAGTTATCATTCGCTTTACTGGGATACCTCACCACCGTCCACACATCAACAGGGGCAACTCCCTATATGCTAGTTTATGGTACATGGGCTGTTATTCCTGCCGAAGTGGAGATTCCATCTCTAAGAATTATACAGGAAGCTGAGCTCAGCGATGCAGAGTGGGTAAGAAGTCGTTATGAGCAATTGTCCCTCATAGACGTGAAGAGAATAAATGAAGTATGTCATGGTCAACTATATCATAACAGAATGGCCAGGGCCTTCAACAAGAAATTCAAGTCGAGACGATTCACACCAGGGCAGCTGGTGTTAAAGAAAATATTTCCGCATCAAGATGAAGCCAAGGGGAAGTTCTCTCCCAACTGGCAAGGTACGTACATGGTTCATAGAGTGCTGACAGGAGGAGCACTCATACTTGCAGAAATGGACGGAGAAGTTTGGCCGAAACCGACCAATTCAGATGCAGTCAAGCGCTACTATGTGTAATATTTATGCTTTCTCAGTGATGTAATTTGAACTACGCCTGAATTGATTCCTGCTTAAGAGGGGATACCTAGGCAGCCCTATAGGTTCGGTCACAATTCAATAAAAATCTATTTTTTCCCGCAATTGGAAATTGGGGCAGAATTTTGAGGAGGACCCTCAAAATTCAGAAGCAAGTTCAGCCAGTCACGGCGCGAGCAGCAGTCAGAGGCATCCACCCAGCAAACTGGGGCAGAATTTTGAGGAGGACCCTCAAAATTCCACAACAAGAGATATCGCAATGTCTCAAGCCGTGTCATGTCGTCGGTTCATCTAAAGCTATTTTAGATTATAGATTATACTTTTACAAAAATCATGCATATTTACTTTTTTTTTTCTCAAAAGCAGCTTGTTTAGCAAATGCTACCCCAATGACACAGATGGTATCATCATGAGCAAGCAAACGAGCCAAGCAAAGCCAGCGGGAATGCGAACTAACCTTCCCCCTTTACAAAACTCACGATCTTTCTTTGGATGCATGAACAAAATTGCAAAAGCCCCGAAATATATTATTTGCTCAAAAGACTGACATCGTTCCTCAAACTCATCATGCCAACACTTATTATCAGCGCAAACAATGCTTCATTATCACAATGCTCTACCGCAATTTAACACCAACTAAGAATTTATGTTGTCATTCCTTACATATTGCATAAGGCTACCTTTCTGCCTTCCGAGACTAAACGTTGTCTCCATCTGCATCCGCATATTGCATAAGGCTACCTTTCTGCCTTCCGAGACTAAACGTTGTCTCCATTTGTATCCGCATATTGCATAAGGCTACCTTTCTGCCTTCCGAGACTAAACGATGTCTCCATCTGCACTCGCATATTGCATAAGGCTACCTTCCTGCCTTCCGAGACTAAATGTTGTCTCCATCTGCATCCGCATATTGCATAAGGCTACCTTTCTGCCTTCCGAGACTAAACGTTGTCTCCATCTGCATCCGCATATTGCATAAGGCTACCTTTCTGCCTTCCGAGACTAAACGTTGTCTCCCATTTACTTTTCAAAAGCAACCCATGTCTCTATCATTCGCTTCCTTTCGGGCTAAGATCTTCCTTTTTTAAAAATTAATTGCAAGACTAAGCTCTGTCTTGTCAGCGTCATGCTATTGCATCTTTATGGGCTGAAAATCGCCAACCTATCCAAAGGCGTCATCGTTTGGAGGCACCATCTTCATAGCCCGAGAACACCATGTCATGGCCTGAGGATCTCTTTTTATTATTTTACATATCATTATTCAAAGGCTTCATGATTCGGAGGCACCATCCTCATGGCCCGAAAACATCATTTCATGACATGCGAATCCCTCATCAAAACAATCCATGGCCCAGGACATCATGGTCTGAGGACGCCATCCTTAACTGTCCGAAGACAACATTCATGGTCCAATGGGAACTTGCATCATGTTTAAATTATGCACGATATATGCTTGTTATTCATTTTCAGGTAATTCGTCTATCAACAGCCATCCAGGCAGGAGCAGTTCCGCTCCTGATCTCCTAACTATCCCATAAGTCGCTTGATCACCCGACCCTGCACTTTGCGTCCGTCCTTGTGAAACTTCATCGGTATACTTCGCCGATGATTCCTGAACTACATACGGCCTGATTCCTGTAAAACCAGGGATATGTAGGCAGCTCAGAAACCAGGGTGCGGCCTCAACCTTTCAAGCTATTTCCACTCGGTCAAATTGGCCATCATGTCTTTACCCGACAACTCTTCCATCCTTCTCGGGTAAAGAGGGGAAGCTGTTGATACCCAATTTTTCCTCAAATTATTTTTAAAATTTTGCATATATACCTTCAAAATCAAGTTCCATAACAATTGGTATTTTTTCCATAATTTTCTCATGTTTTTACAAATTTATTTCTAATTTATTAAGTATTTTTATCTCTAATAATTAATTGTAAATTACATTACAAATAATTACCTCTTGACATAATACATTATTTTTGGCCGTGGTAATATCGAATTATTTTACAATTAGCCAGGTTGGCACTCTTTGGCTACAATTTCAATAACTTTACAATTATAGCCTAATCATATGTTCTATGCTATTTTGGCCCAATAATTAGTCATTTTATATTTTAAATACTAATTAATCATGTTAATTTAATTTTATTAAGCATCAATTTCATTCTTTATAATTATCAGCTATTTTTATAAAGTATTTATTTATTTTAATTGGGTATTTAATAATTAGCCACATTTATTCAAATTCTAACCCAACCCATCAGATTTTAACAACCCAATTCCATACCCATCCCAAATCAATTCCATACCCCGCCCACCCCTGGATCTATCTGAGCCGTTGATCGAATTAGATCAACGACCTAGATTCCACCTTCCATAATTAATTAAGACCTACCCCCCCGACCTCTCATTTTCCCAGTCTCTCATTTTCTCTCTATCTCTATCTATCTCTCTCTGGTTCTCTCTGGTTCTCTCTAGAACCTTCCCTTGCCTCCCTCCTCGGATGAAGTTTGTTCGTCTTCTCCGGCTAGTTCCCTCGTCGGAAACTATGGTCTCCCATTATCTCTTGGTTACTGCTTCACCCTACACCGGTCTAATGACACCCTAAGGCCCTTAGGCGAACCTGGAGCGGTTCAACTCCTACCCATGGTCCCTCATGCTCTTCCGGCCTCCTCCGGCCGTTTGAGTAAGAGCCATGACTTTTCCGGCTAACTCTGGTGACATCTTTAAGGTTTTTCTTGTTTCTCTGGGATCTATGAAACCCTAACTCCTAGTATTTTTACGATTTCTTTTAGATTTGTCTTAGATCTGTGTATATCATGAAGCTTTTTACATGTTTTCTTCGAAAATCTTCCTATTCTAAGCGATCTTTCATCTCAAAATTAGGGTTTCATCATCCCTCTTCCAAAAACGATTTTGCTTCTGTTTTAATATCATTCTATGATTCTTTCTATGATTCAATGATTTACTCGGAGTTCTCTTTTCATTTTTGACTTACAATGCTGCAAACCCTAGGTTTTTCCCTAATTCTGAGTATGTCTTTAACCGATATGTTTGTTTAAATGCATGAACTCTTATTTCTCATAAATGTTTTAGCTTTCTGTGATTTTACCCTATTTTTTCTTATTAGGGTCCTTGACTATGTTCTCTTTGCTTATATCATGTTCAATGTTACTGCTTTGTCTTTAAACCTGTGGGATTTTGCTACTATAGTCACTAGGGTTTCAACTCGTTGATTCCCATTGTTCGTTTAAATGTGTGCTAGCCTCAAATCTCTGATTCTATATGATTCTTTACCTTGCTATACTTTTGCTTGCCTATTATTTGCCTAACTGATTTTGTTCTTGCCTGAATCCCTAACTCTCTGCAACTTTACCTTGTTTGCACCCTTGATTCCTGGAGATTTGAAAAGCCCTACTGATTTCTTATGAGATGTTCTTACTGACTTCCAACTTTGTTTTCTTACCTTGTTACATAATTGATTAACTGTGAATTGATTACTATTTCCTTAAGTGATATCTTCTGAACCTAGTCTCAATTGTATGCTTGAATTGGGGTGAAATTGTTCTCTTATATGTCACAGGCATAAGAACTTTCCTTAATTGTTATATACTTCATTCATTCATTACACACACACGAATTGATTTGTTCAAAGAAAAAAAAATCTCTCTCACACAATTTGAAAGACTCTCTGCTCTCTCTTCTGTGCTAACTACTACTACTCTAGGTTAGCCGACTGCAAGCCAAGGCTAACTATTGTGCATCTCTTACTTTTCTGTTTGTGTTACTGCTTTCTTCACTTCACTGGTATGTTCTAGTTTAGATTTCAGTCCTCAAACCAACATGTTTCTATTATTGTTGTAATTCATCACGCTCTATTTTTACTTATTATTCAACATGTATTTAGGATCCTGAACTCCCATCTGCATGTTTAAATTAGGCTTTATTTGTTTATGACCAACATGTTTCTGTACACTTAGCACCTACTTCTTACTGCTCATGACTTGTACATTAGTTTAACCATGGCCTTAGTTGTTAATCTAACCTAGCACTTTATTGTACCCCCTGATCCTCTAGACCCTTAAGAGTTTCTGATTTTATGTCTATGTGTGTATTTGCCTGCTGCATGTCTGCCCTTACATGCTCTGTATTTGTCCCTCAAATCCCATTACCTCCGTTTGTGGTTGTTGGACTACCCTTGGTCCTTTGTGTGATGTTAAGCCTCTATTTCCTTTTTCAAAATTGTTTTCTTACTTACCCTTTCTCAAAACTGTTCCTTACTTAAACCCCTTTAAAAAAATAAAAAACACTATCACATATGCTCTTAGAAGTATAATTTTATCCCCCTTCGTGTGAGCGCTTCTTTGGGGACCCTTTGAGTACCCTCTAAACTCTGACACACAAGGCTAGCACTTCCACTCTGCACATATTTAACTTTTTGGCTATGTCTGGGTGTGAGCACTGCCCTGGAGCCCTTGAGGTCCTTAGGGAACTCTGACACATCCGGATTATGAAAAGGCTATGAAATACCATATGGAAATGAGGTTTGGAGAATTTGGGCCTAGTCGAAGGCTCCCTATAGAAGTAACTTCTTATTTTTCCTTTGGTTGTGTAATTCATAATTCTCTGGCCTGTAATAATTTGTAAGCAACTCAAGGAATGGATAGTGAACAGGGCATGTGTTAGCTATTAAAGGGATAGAAACCATGCTATTAGACTTTATTTCCTATCTGTGCAATAGAGATCATGTTTAGGCTCATATGTTCAAATTCATGCATTAGAAACCATGCTATTAGACTTTATTTCCTATCTGTGCAATAGAGATCATGTTTAGGCTCATATGTTCAAATTCATGCATTAGAAACCATGCTATTAGACTTTATTTCCTATCTGTGCAATAGAGATCATGTTTAGGCTCATATGTTCAAATTCATGCATTAGAAACCATGCTATTAGACTTTATTTCCTATCTGTGCAATAGAGATCATGTTTAGGCCCATATGTTCAAATTCATGAAGTAGAAACCATGCTATTAGATTTTATTTCCTATATGTGCAATAGAGATTTAGGCCCATATATTCAAATTCATGCATTAGAAATCATGTTTATTATGTCTCATACCTACTCTTTCAGCATGTTCACTTTTACTTAGAAAAATTCTGCTAATAAATGGTATTCTCTACTATCATGTTCCACACTGCCATGTATGCTTAGAAATCTTGTCCGAGGCTAAAAAACATTAAAATAAATTATCACTCCAGCATCTTCTGAAACCATGATTAATATTGTGACTACAGAGCATTTAGAAACCATGCTTAGGAATTTTGCATATGCATCATTCTGCATCTCTACCTGTGCATTAGATATCATGTTATAGGGTCCTAATCGCTCAACTACATTTAGTCTAATTACTGATGTATCAAAAGGTATAACAACCTCACTCAGTTTTCTCTAAAAACAACTGGTAATGCTTCCGTGTTCTGAACAACCTAGTACAACATGTTTAGGTAACAATTTGCAATAGTTCCTCTAATAATTCTGTTAATATACACTGTCCCCCGCCTAGGCAAGCCTTAGGTGACTAAATTTCCAAAAAAAATTGGAAATTTTTCTCTCTTGTGTGTGTTGCTTAATACTAATAAGTACTTTTAAATCAGTAGGCAAACTGATTACGACACGTTTTTGAGTTATAAAACAAGTCCGCCTATCTGTTTATCCTCTGAATTCACCTAGACACCATGTCTTAGGATCTTAATTAACAATACTGCCCTTATATGTGTTTGAGTCGTGCTAATCATGTGCACAATCCGTGGAGGAATACTTGGGCCTTGAATCTGCTCTTATTTGTTTTCCCTTATCTGAAGTCCTAATTGTCATTATTTGTCGCTTAGAATTTTACCTCTTTAAACCTGAGGGTCTGCCTAGTACCTACCCTTTAGGATAATAGTCCTAACCTCCTCCAGGACTGATAGGATGGGACGGGTAATAGCACGCAATAGAATCTGTGACCAACACACGCTTTAATTACCTTCACGGGGTGGGAAGGGTAGAATATGGATATGATGACCGGTGCGCTAATATCACGTGTATCCCCTCTTCGAAGAGTGATTACCGGGTATTGCATTGATGTGATCCATATTATTATAAACCTAGGACACCTGTATATGTTAGTTCGTAATCATCCCTACTGTTTTCTAAACACCTATATGCTTAAGACTTAAATCCCCTCTTATTTGAGTCTTTACTTGTTATTTGTACGAATTCATGAAACTATTTGGCCGGGAACCACACTTGTGGATCCTGAGGGGTGCTTAATACCTTTCCCTTAGGATAATTTCAATCCCTTACCTAAATCTCTGGTTAGCAACGTAGTTGTAATTGAACCCCTTAGGTGCCCTAACGCACCTTAAAATTGTTAGGTGGGGACTCTTCAAAATATGCAAACCCCTTTCCCAAAAGGAAAGAGTTGTCCAAACCAATGTCATGAACCCGATATTCCACGAGGAAGAGGAAAAAAAGGGTGCGCGACACTGGTATGAAAAAAGGATCATGATACAATTCCTGCATCCCTAGGCTCCTTATCTGCACTTTGCTTGTACCTGGTTCATCGTATGTTTGATCATTTCTCAAAGTTTGGAATCCTTTATTCCCAACTAGTTCATGTTCTTCATTTTGTTTAGCCTTAGCTGCCCTTGCTGTTGATTTACCAAGTACTGTTATCCACCTCTCATCATTATTTTGTGCATCTTTCCCTTTTGACTCTGCCCCTTGCTCTGCCAACTGAGTTGTATCATTATTTTTCTTTTGTTCAATCTCATGTTTCTTCTCATTAGCACCATCTCTATCTGCTCTGAGCCAGACCTGCTTGCCTTTATTCATCTTCCTCTGTTGTATCATTCTTTGTGGTTGTGCAGCTTTAACCTCAATACAATCATGTCCTATTTTCAAACATTTAGTGCAATATGCTGGCTCCCAATCATAAGTAACTTCCTGCTGGATTATCCTGCCCTTTGGATCCTGAAGTTTCACATTTCTAGGCAATAGTTTAGTGATGTCCATTTCAATTAGCATTCTTGCATAAGAAATCCTAATTGATCCAGTAGTACATTCATCAGCATAAACAAGATTTCCTAAGGCACTTCCTATCTTACTTAATGCTTTCATACTCCAACAATTAAGAGGCAAATTAGGGAATCTAACCCACAATGGAATAGTCTTCAGTACTTCATCATGCACATTGAAATCTGCTGACCATTCTTTCATAATTATGGGTCGATTGTTCACTGTATGAGGCCCATAATATAGCACTTGATCTATTTCCTCCAAGTTGCTAAATCTTATCACAAAGTAATCTTCATTGTGGTAATAGATATGTGGTTTCACTGAGAATAATACCTACTGAGCTCAAGAATCTTTCCATTGCTCCAATAGTAGGTGATTCCCATATCACATATAGGATAATCGTAGATCTCCATTTATCAGTTTCCTGTTCAACATCTTCAAGTTATAATTTCACTATCTTCTCACCATTTTGAATTACCGGAGCCATAAACTGTAAATTCATACCTTTCATAGCTAATTTGTTCCTTACTACCACATTTGCCCATGACTGATTCCTGTTTTCATTCCTTACCTCACCATTTTTACTGCTCTCAACAGTACCATAGCTGCGTGGTACTGTTCCATTGTTGGTAGGAGTCGTCACTTGTGTTTGAGCTTTCCCATTTCTAGATCCACCTCCTATAGTTTGTGCAGTTATAGGTGTAACAACAACAACCTTCAATTTTCCCTTATTGAGAGTTAGATCTGCTTCCTCCTTGCTTTGTTCACTCTGCATGCTCCTCGGAGTGAAATTCCCAGTTGGTTCTTCAATTCGTGCCCCTTTTGGTGATACAAATAGTTCTAAGACAGCATTCCTCACTTCTGTTGATCGCTGGTCAGTAATTGGAACCTTCGTCAGGTTCTTCTTAGGTCTGCCTCTCCCTCCCATGGCTTCCAAGTGCACGTTAGCTAGGCCACATTAACGTGCGCCGAGAGAGAATGTTAGAGAGAGAATGTAAACTTTCTTTTCAAGCTTATTAGTTTATCCCATGTTTGGTTGGGATAAAATTGCGGTATAATTAATTTCGTGATTATTTATCCTGGGATTGTAGTATTTTTTTATCCCCATAGATGGAATAACTAATCCTGGGATAACTTCCTTCCAACCAACAACCCCTAAGTTTGTCAAAAGCAAGCACTTTCAATTTTCGTCAAGTAGTTAACAAATTGTAGTTGTTATATTGTACCGTATTTGCGAGAGAAAAATTAATTGCTCCAATCATTGTAGTTTCTGTTGAATTTGGTATGTTTTGGATGCTTGATGCAGTTATAATTATTGTTGATGCCGTTGACAAGGTTTAATGACATTTTTCTGAAGTTGATGATTAAACATTTTTTTCACAATTCACCATAATTTTAAGAGCTATGTTATAAATATATATTATATAATGGATGTTCATTAGTACTCCGTTGTAAATAAGCTTCCTGTGAAGAAGCTTATCCATATGGGACACTGCCGTAAATATGTTTATCTATTTAGTACTCTATTGGAAATAAGCCTCCTGAAGAAGCTTATCATTTTGGTACTCCGTTATGGATAAACATTACCCCCGAAAGAAGATTATCTACATCTGGTACAGTAGCAGCTTAATAGCAACTTACAAGCAGCTTACACAACAGCTTGCAGTAGCAGCTTACACAGCAACTTGCAGTAGCAGCTTACACAACAACTTCCTTTCTTCTATAAATAGAGGAGATTTCAGTTCATTATGTACATCAGTTTGAAAGTTCAATAATATATCAGTCTCTCTCTAAACTTGTCTTTAGTTTATTTACTTTACAGTCGTTATTTTATAACACGTTATCAACACGAGACTCTGTCATCTCGAGCAAATACTTTGAAAGTATCAAAAGTACGAACTTTCTTTTTCTAAATAATGTCAAATCTTTATAAACTTTAATTTGTAGCCCTGGATATATCGGGCAAAAGCTACATGTCTTGGGTGCTTGATGCTGAAATTCATTTTGATGCGATGGGTCTGGCAGACACCATCAAGGACAAAAATCAAGCATCAAACCAAGATCGTGCTAAAGCCATGATATTCCTACGCCATCACATTGATGAAGGCTTGAAAATGGAATATCTCACTGTTAAATATCCAGTCATATTGTGGAATAATTTGAAAGATAGATATGACCACCTGAAGATAGTCGTTCTTNATTATTTCCCAATTGAAATTATGTGATGATAATATTACTGATCATGATATGTTGGAGAAAACTTTCACCATTTTTCATGCCTCGAATATGCTCCCGCAGCAGCAATATCGAGAGATAGGATTCAAAAAGTATTCTGAACTTATCTCACATCTTCTTGTAGCCGAGCAACATAATGGGATATTAATGAAAAACCATGAAAGCCGACCAACTGGTTCTTATCCATTCCCTGAAGTGAATGAGACGAACTTCCACCAGGCTAAGCATGGAAGAGGTCGTGGCCCCAGTCGTGGTCATGGCCGTGGTCGGGGAAGAAAATATAATCATGGTAATAATAATGCACCAAAGAACCCTCCTAACCACCAGCAGTGGAAAAGGAAGGAACAAAAGCATGAAGCGGTGCAAGCAACAAATGCAGAAAATGCATGCTATAGATGTGGGGGGAAAGGGCACTGGTCACGTACCTGTCGTACGCCAAAGCACCTGGTTGAGCTTTATCAAGCCTCCCTGAAGAAGACAGACAAAAATGCTGAAGCAAATTTTATTTTTGAAGATAATTTAGACTTCATGCATTTGGATGTAGCTGATTACTTTGCACTCCCAGAAGGAGAAACAAGTCATGTAATCGCTGATGAATCTGTAGAAATGTAAATATTTTAATTTTTGTTGTTTGTAGTAGATAGTATGGTTATGTAATAAAAGTTACGTTTTGATAATAACGTTTATTCTAATATATTTTGTTTATGTCGTTTTGAAAAATATGGATAATCCTCAAATTATGTTTGGATCAAAGATCAATTATGAAGATATTTGTGTAATTGATAGTGGAACAACTCATGCCATATGCAAAGATAAGAAATACTTTTCTTATTTACATAGGGAAAAAGCAAACGTTTCTACAATTTCCGGTAATATAAGTTTGATTGAAGGCTCCGGAAGAGCAATTGTATTTATGTCTAAGGGAACAAAACTTATTATAAACAATGCATTATTCTCCTCCAAATCCCGAAGAAACTTGTTGAGTTTTATAGATATCCGCCGAAATGAGTATCATGTTGAGACAATAGATGAAATGAATGAGGAATATCTTTGTATTACAAAGAGTATTTCTCGCCAGAAATGCATTGTAGAAAAGTTGCCAACTTTATCTTTTGGCTTATACTATTCAAAGATTAGTGTAGTTGAAGCACACTCTATCGTAAATCAGAAGTTTACTGATTCAAATACTTTTGAGCTTTGGCATGGCCGTTTGGGCCATCCTGGATCAATAATGATGAGACGAATTATTGAAAATTCAAGTGGACATCCACTAAAGAACCTGAAGATTCTTACAAATGATGAATTTTCTTGTGATGCTTGTTATCAAGGTAAAATGATAACTAGACCATCACCAATGAAGGTTAGCATGGAATCCCCTGCCTTTTTAGAGCGTATACATGGGGATATATGTGGACCTATTCACCCACCAAGTGGGTTGTTTAGATATTTTATGGTCCTAATAGATGCATCTTCAAGATGGTCTCATGTGCGCCTACTATCATCTCGCAACCTGGCGTTTGTAAAGCTATTACCCCAAATAATTCGATTAAGGGCACAATTCCCAGATTATCCTATAAAGGCTATTCGCCTTGATAATGTTGGAGAATTCTCATCTCAATCTTTTTATGATTATTGTCTATCAATTGGGATAAAAGTTGAACATCCTGTAGCTTATGTTCATACTCAAAATGGCCTTGCAGAGTCATTTATTAAACGCCTACAATTGATAGCAAGACCACTACTTATGAAAACAAAATTGCCCACTATTGTTTGGGGACATGCTATTTTGCATGCAGCATCACTTATTCGTCTCAGACCGACACATTATAATAAATATTCTCCGTCACAATTAATTTTTGGTCATGAACCAAATATTGCCCATCTATGAATTTTTGGATGTGCTGTATATGTGCCAGTAACACCACCACAACGTAGTAAGATGGGCCCACATAGAAGGTTAGGAATATATATTAGGTTTGAATCACCCTCTATAATTCGCTATCTTAAACCATTGATGGGAGATTTATTTACTGTTCGATTTGCAGATTGTCGATTTAATGAGACAAATTTCCTACAATTAGGGGGAGAGAAAAAGGAAATCAAAAGAGAAATTGTGTGGAAAGTTTCATCATTATCTCATTTTGATCCACGTACCCCTATATGTAATCAGGAGGTCCAGAAGATCATCCATTTACAGAATATAGCAAATCAAATGCCAAATGCATATATTTATTTGGAAAGGATTACTAAATCACATATCCCTGCAAAGAATGTGCAATTGATGTCCCAGCAGGACCATCTACTAGCATGATAGCTAGTAAACCCAAAACACGCCTAAAGCATGGTAGGCCTCTGGGTTCTAAGGATCGAAATCCTAGAAAAAGGAAATCGACAAATGATCAAAATAATACTATGAAGGGATCTCCTGAAGAGACCCAAGATCTGATTAGTTCTGAGATTCCTGAAGAAATCAATGAACCCGAGACTCAGGTGAGTGAGGAACTTTTAATAAGTTCTACTGGTGATGGGATTAATTTAAATCGATCTGAAATAGTGGTGGATAATATTTTTGCATATAATGTTGCACTAAACATTATGCAAGATAGTGAGGATCTTGAACCCCGATCTGTCGAAGAATGTCGACAAAGATCTGAATGCCCAAACTAGCAAGAGGCAATTCAATCGGAATTGAAGTCCGTTTCTAAAAGAGAGGTCTTTGGACCAGTAGTCCAAACACCTGCTGGTATAAAGCCAGTTGGTCATAAATGGGTTTTTGTGCGGAAAAGAAATGATAAAGATGAAGTTGAAAGATACAAGGCTCGCCTTGTCGCACAAGGATTCTCACAACGACCTGGAGTCGATTATGAAGAAACATATTCACCTGTTATGGATGCCATAACATTTCGATATCTCATCAGTTTAGCCTTACATGAAAGTCTTGAAATACATCTAATGGATGCGGTTACAACTTATCTGTACGGGTCACTTGATAATGAAATTTACATGAAAATCCCTGAAGGATTTAAAATGCCCGAAGCAAATTTAAATTCTCGGGAAATGTATTCAATCAAATTATAAAGATCTTTGTACGGTTTAAAGCAATCTGGGCGCATGTGGTATAATCGCCTTAGTGAATATTTGCTGAAAGAAGGTTACATAAATGATGTTATTTGTCCATGTATTTTTATAAAGAAAATGGCATCAGAATTTGTTATACTTGCTATTTATTTTGATGACATAAATCTTGTTGGAACTCCAGAAGAGCTCCAAAAGGCAATTGAATATCTTAAGAAATAATTAGAGATGAAAGATCTTGGAAAGACAAAACTTTGTCTTGGTCTGCAAATTGAACATTTAGCAGACGTGATCTTTATCCATCAATCTGCCTATACAGAAAGGGTCTTAAAACGTTTTTACATCGACAAAGCGCACCCATTGAGTACACCAATGGTTGTTCTATCGCTTGAAGTGAATAAGGATTTGTTCCAACCTCCAAAAGAGAATGAGGAACTCCTTGGTCCTGAAGTACCATATCTCCGTGCAATTGGTGCATTAATGTATCTTGCTAATGCGACAAGGCCTGACATAGCATTTTCTGTTAATTTACTAGCAAGATATAGTTCTTCTCCTACACGGAGACATTGGAACGAGATTAAGCATATATTGCGATATTTGGGAACTCTTGAAATGGGTTTGTTTTATGCTAATAAAGATAGTGCATATCTTGTTGGTTATACAGATGAAGGTTATTTATCTGATACCCATAAAGCTTGATCTCAAACCGGGTACGTATTTACTTATGGAGGTACTGCCATATCATGGCGCTCCACAAAGCAATATATTGTTTCTACTTCTTCAAATCATGCTAAGATAATAGTTATTCATGAAGCAAGTAGGGAATGCGTATGATTGAGATCAATGATTTATTTTATTCGAGAAAAATATGGTTTGGAATGTGAGAAAAGACCCACAATTTTATACGAAGACAATGCTGCATGCATAGCCCAATTGAAAGGAGGATTTATAAAAGGTGATAGAACGAAGCACATTTCACCAAAATTATTCTACACACACGATCTTCAGAAAAATGGTGACATTGATGTGCAACAAATCCGTTCAAGTGACAATCCGGCAGATTTATTCACTAAATCTTTGCCAACTTCAACTTTTGAGAAGATGGTATACAATATTGGAATGCGAAAACTCAAATATTTGAAACAAAGTTTTCATCAGGGGAGTAAAATACGCGATGCACTCTTTTTTCCTTACTAAGATTTTTTCCCACAGGGTTTTCCTTATAAGGTTTTTAATGAGGCACCTAGCAATGCGTATTACTAAATATGTGTACTCTTTTTCCTTCACTAGGACTTTTTTCCCACGGGATTTTTCCTAGTAAGATTTTAATGAGGCATTTATCTTTTAATGAACATCCAAGGGAGAATGTTATAAATATATATTACATAATGGATGTTCATTTAGTAATCCGTTGTAAATAAGCTTCCTGAAGAAGCTTATCCATATGGGACACTGCCGTAAATATGTTTATCTATTTAGTACTCTATTGGAAATAATTAAGCCTCCTGAAGAAGCTTATCATTTTGGTACTCCGTTATGGATAAACATTACCCCCGGAAGAAGATTATCTACATCTGGTACAGTAGCAGCTTACAAATAACTTACAAGCAGCTTACACAGCAACTTCCTTTCTTCTATAAATAGAGGAAATTTCAGTTCATTATATACATCAGTTTGAAAGTTCAATAATATATCAGTTTTTCTCTATACTTGTCTTTAGTTTATTTACTTTACAGTCGTTATTTTATAACAAGCTAGAGTTTATTAAATATTTAAGGAGATTAAAAGTGCTCTATTTTGGCAAACTTAACAGACTACATTGCTCATAAGTATACTCGAGGGACTATTTCAAACTAATCCCAAAACACAAGGGACAAATTTTGTCATTTTCTCACTCTTTGTCTAATTCCGACCCGCCTGATAATCTACATGTATACGGACCCGGTACCGCAAGTGAGACCGTTCTGGCCGGGAAAATCCAATCTTTTTTCCGCAAGCATCCCAAGGACCAAACTAGGAAGAGGAAAAAGAGAGAAAGGTGCAGCCTTTGATGCGTAGTTGAGTTGAGATGGTGGCAATTATCTTGACAGAAGCTCTATTCGGAGCTTCTTCTTCTTGTACTGATTTAAATGGAGTTTTTGGTTCAAATTACCTCCGTTGCCCTTGTTTTTCATCAAGATTTTCACTTTCCGAGACACCCTTTCCGGAAATTTCTCTGGGAAACAAAAGGGTGAAGAAGCAGAAGAGAATTCTGGGTGTTGGCATAATTTCTTGTAGCTTAGGTAATGGGATAGTTGATAAAGAAGAGCTTGAATTCAAGCCTTCATTTAATGAGTATCTGAAAGCCATGGAGTCTTTAAAAGAAAAGAAGAAGAGTGATAGTGTTGTTAGAAGAAAGAAAGGTGAAGAAGAAAAGGGTAAATTTGGGAAGTTTGAGAAGAAGAAATGTGTAGAAAGTTCTGATATTGTGGAGAAACATGAAGGAGTTGGAGCTGTGGAAAAGAAGGGTAGTGGTGGGAAATTGGAATTTAGAAAGGGGATGATTCAGAAAAGAGATAGCATAAGTAATGCAAAGCATGTTGATGAGATGGACAGAGCTGCTTTTAAGTCAATGGACGACGATGCTTACGATAAGCCAAGAGTGACTAAGGCAGACATGGAACAGAGAATCCAAAGGCTTGCAAAGTGGTGAGATATTCCTTGTTTTGCACTGTAGAAAAAAAGGACTAATATGAATGACTAATTCAGTTATTAGGATACTCTAATATTGCTAAACGGTTGGTAGTTCATTAAAAAATTCTTCTTTTCCTGACTCGTAGTAAAAAATTTTACTCTTACAGTCTAAATGGTGCAGACATTGACATGCCTGAGTGGATGTTCTCTAAAATGATGCGAAGTGCTCAGATTAGATTCTCTGATCATTCTATCTTGAGAATTATCCAAATATTGGGTAGATTGGGAAATTGGAGACGAGTGCTGCAAGTCATTGAGTGGCTTCGTTCACGTGAACGCTTCAAGTCACACAAGTTAAGGTATCTTTTCTACGGTCATTTCTCCCACTTCTCGATAGTTTGTCTTAGTGATTGATATAGATGTGCCCTTGATGCTTACTTTACAGTTAGCTATGTATTGTGATGTTCTCATAATCACTTTCATATTTGTGAAAAGGGTGAAACGCTGGTGCTTCCTATCTATACCTTTGTCAGTGCGTTTGTTTTTCTTGTGGTATGCAGATATAGAAAATAAATCAAGCTTATACCACAACAAAAACAAACGCTGACTAATTATAGATAGGAAGCACCGGTGTTTCACTTTTTCCCATGGATTTGCTACTTCCTTTAAATGCATCTTTGAAAGCACTGTACATGAAACTCTCAAAACTTATCCTGGGAACCTACCATGGACTTGATCTTCTAAATTTTCCTTTATGAACCTTCTGGAATTGATCGAAGTTGTGATTTATATTTTTGGTGGCACATCCTTCCTATCCATCTTCTGGTAGATCTAGGGTCAAAGTCCTTAATGGGAAATTGATTCTGATGGACCTTTGATTAAATTCTGTTGCAAGATATATTTACACGGCTGCACTGGATGCATTGGGAAAGGCTAGGAGGCCAGTGGAAGCGCTAAACTTGTTTCGTGCAATGCAGGTAAGACATGTAAAGTTTAGTTTCAACACTTCGTCTCTCCTTTAATCAGTAGTCTTGTGTCCTATTGAGATGAATAGGCTGTGTGATACGTAGCTAATGCGTGCAGCCTCGACTCTTTTCCCCAGGAACACATATCATCGTATCCAGACCTTGTGGCTTACCATTGTATTGCTGTCACTCTTGGACAAGCAGGACATATGAAGGAGCTCTTTGACGTCATCGATACCATGCAATCACCACCCAGAAAGAAATTCAAGACTAATATTATTGAGAAGTTTGATCCACGACTTGAGCCGGATATTGTCATCTATAATGCTGTAAGCAATGAAAGGGTGGGCCAAATATGGGGGATTGTTCCTGGTTAAATGCACTTGTGACTCAGAGACATGTTGTTTCACCATCATGCTGGGAACCTCTGCTGCTCAGTAAATAATGAGAATTTAGTGTCTTCCCAATTTAAGAAAAGGATAATTGAGACAGACACAAGAAAAACCAAGCAGAATTAGAAACCAAATTAGAAAAAAGAAGTTCAGTATGGCATTGGAATTTGTAGTTGCTATATCTGGAATATATTACTGACGATTGATACCTAAATGGCTAATGCATCAGTCATTTTCCCCTTTTATTCAGTACACTATGCATCTCAACTTTTCCTAGATAACCGGGCATCAAAATCTGAAGCAATCATTTTAACTCAGTGCTATTTTGCCCTGGATGCTGAACTTGTTTTGGTAAAATATATCTCCTTGATGAAGTTCATTTCTGAGTTATAAATTCTTCAGGTAAATAAATATATATTATAAGGACTGGTTGCTAAATTCTATTATTAACTAAAAGGAGAGGGAACAATCATAAAGTTAACCCCAAAGCGATGCAGAATTGCAGATCCCTTCCTAATGATCTGTATAGTTTTGGTTGAAGTTCTTGTATATATTTTGTTCGGTGCATAAACATGCTGCAATTAAATTTCACTGAAAGTCGGTGTATTTCAATTTGGTTCAAATGCTATGCTGAAAGTCAGTGTATTTCAATTTTGTTCAAATGCTATGCTGATAGTCAGCACAATTCAATTTGGTTAACTGCCACCTTTGTAAGAAAGTTTTTTCTCTTTGCTTGTAGGTTCTAAATGCGTGTGCTCGCCGTAAAAGCTGGGAGGGTGCCTTTTGGGTGCTACAACAGCTAAAGCTCCGGGACCAGCAGCCTTCAGTAACAACATATGGATTAGTCATGGAGGTAATTATCCTTTTTTTTGCCCTTTTCCATAGGTGTTTAGTGTGGGAGTGACATAGTTGAGATTTGAGAAGGCTATTCAACCTTTGCTCTTTTTCTATTTTCTCTCTTCACAAGGAGTCACCTCCACCTAATTAGCTTTCAATCAGCTTTGTTCCTATGGGAGGTTTCCTGACATTTAGTGGGAAATGCTCGCACGCATTTAGTGGGAAATACTCGCACGAATCCTCATGTTTTGTGTAACATTGATATCTAGCATTAATTGTGGTATGTGCTGGCCTTGAGATGGGAAACTACACTGCTACATTTCTTCTTTTAATGTGATTCCTGACCTCATCAAGGACTAAAGAAAAAAATAAGTACAAGATGACAAGGTGTGTTTAAAGTAACAGAGAGCTTTGAGGAGATATATATCCATAAAATCAAAAGATTCATTATCTATTTTTTCCCTTTGCCCTGGATTCTCTCGTAACTCAAGGAACCATAGTCATGTTACACCTATGTGTCATAATGATATTAATAGCCAAATCCCTTGAGCTCCAAACGACGATCCTTTAGCTCGAAGGTTCTTGGATATCCATTTTTTAAGGAAATTAGAGGATTAAACTTTCGTAAAGTATGTTGAAAGGCCTTTACACATGAAATTTCTAACTATAACTTGACTTCAATTTGGAAAAGATTACAACGAATCAATTTAATATTGACTGTATTTAGAAAAATTGTGGTCAACACTGTATCCAACTTCTTCTGATGATGATGATTTTTGTATACACCTTTTGTGCTTTAACTTTTTTGTCAATATTAAGACTGGAAATGAGGAAAGAGAGAATAACCTGTAGCATATTGCATATCCCAACGGAGGAGAAAAACAGAGAGGGGAGAACCCTATAGCATAGTGGGCCCTTTGCTCAGTCCTTATATTGTTGTCAAATGATATTTTTCTCTTCATTTTTTTCCTTTTAAATACTTCTGGGCTGGATTTGGGGTAAGGAAGGCCCCTCTATATGGGATTTAGTGCTTCCCTAAAACATGTTAGTTATTGAAGTTTGTTTGATTTTACCAGTAGCTAAACTGAAGTGTTCTTTCAGGTTATGTTCGAATGTGGCAAATACAATTTGGTGCATGACTTTTTCAAGAAAATGCAGAAGTCATGTATTCCCAATGCTTTAACCTATAAAGGTAACATAAAAATGTGCGCTTACTTGACATGCTGCAAAAGATTCTTTTTGCTGAATTAAGTTGTCTTTGATGCATGTAGTTCTTGTGAGTACTCTTTGGAAGGAAGGAAAAACAGACGAGGCCATACTGGCTGTAGAAGACATGGAAAGACGAGGAATCGTTGGCACTGCCAGTTTGTATTATGACCTTGCTCGTTGTCTTTGTAGTGCGGGGAGGTGTGAAGAGGCTCTGATGCAAGTACGTTTCCTGTATTTAGCTTCCATTCATCTTATTCTGTTTGACATCTAATAGAGGGAAGTAATCAAGTTTTATTCAAGTTGGTGTTTCCGAACATAAAATATCAGAAGGATTGTTGTGGTAATTGATTCTGTTTTCAGACAATATTAAATTAGAAGGTAAATGGCATTGATTGTAAAGGATAGATGCGAATGCCAATTTACTAATATTATTGTTTATATCAATTGCAAACAAATAATCATAAGCTATCTTTGGACTGCAAAGATACCCATAGAACCTAAATATTTGCTCAATCGTCATATCTTCTAAAGCCATAACAACTGCTTCTCTTTGATTTTCTCAAGTATTTTCTGAAATCTGACTACTACTTCAATATTAGTGTGTTGAAGAGGTCAATGGTCTATTTGCTCATCAAGAGCTTTATCAGTGTGATGGGAGATCCTATGATTTTTCAAGCATTAAAGCCGAATTCCGATGAATCAAATTAGTGTCCAGAAGGTGGATTTCTTATTTACCTTTTTCTGGTAGATCTGAATGTATCCTTATCACAACCAATGACCTTGGAGTGTAAGGCACTAAGGCTAGACTGGGAGAAAGCACTACAATATCTGAAATCTAACAACATGGAATCTAACCAGGGAAACTATCATTTACAGCCTACAGCTGTGGCTGATCTTAGTGTAGGGCTTTTGTATGGTTATAAGGAAGGTGTACTCTCAAACAGATAACTTAATTGGTACATACATGACTTGTCTTACTCAGGCGTATTCTCAAAAAGATAAATCATTGGTACATAGATGACTTGTCTTGCTTATCTCCAGAAAAACCTTCTGGTGGATACTAACATTTCTTTCCATTTTATTTGGTCCATCTTCTACTCTGTAACAGATGGAAAAAATATGCAAAGTTGCTTCCAAGCCTCTAGTGGTGACCTATACTGGTCTACTTCAAGCTTGTCTGGACTCTGGTGACGTTCAGAGTGGAGTATACATCTTTAACCAAATGAACCAGTTTTGCTCCCCAAATTTGGTAACTTACAATATAATGCTAAAAGCTTATCTGGATAATGGGATGTTTGAAGAAGCAAGGCAGTTATTTTTCAAGTTATTGGATTATGGTAACCATATTAGCAGTAAATTGGACAGTAAGGATAAGGTTTTACCAGATGTCTACACATTCAACTTAATGTTGGATGCTTACGCTGCTGAGAAGAAGTGGGACGATCTCGGGTTTACCTACTCATGTATGCTGAAATATGGATACCACTTCAATCCAAAACGTCACATTCAGATAGTACTTGACTCCTGCAGTGCTGGAAAGGTACTGTTTCTTACCCTATATTCAGTTCTCCTCTGTATCCTCGTCTTTCATGTTTAAAACCTCTATCATTCCTAGGAAATTCCCATGTAAATTTTAGTTTAGCCGATTTTGTTGTGGGCCGTCAAATTTTTGAACCTTTTTTTTTTTTTTTGTTCTTTTTTTTTTTGAAAATATGACCAGCATTTTATTAGAGAAAATATTTGCTTGATGGGAAAGTAGGATTAAGCCATTACTGGATTTTCTCCGTATTTTCTATCTATGTCATAGTGGATATCAATTTGGAAATGAATATTAAGGAGACAATTTTATAGGAGAATTGAAAATGTCTCCCAAATAGAAAGAGAAGTTAAAACATTAATGGCAACATTTAGACTTGATTTAATGTGATGATGGTGGAGTCTTACATCTATAATACTTTCTGTTTTTGTAACTGTCTGAACTGTAACAATGTTAGTTCCATTTTAGAGTGTGCTCGTTTTCTGTTTAAATTTATTTTGTTTTTGTTTTTTGCGGCTGCATACTGTATATAAGAGATAGTTTGGAAGAAATCCTCTCCATCTTACTGCATGGCAGATTAAAAGGGAGACGGTTTGAGGTTTGGGAGCAATTCCTATGTCACATACCATTTCCTAGTTCTGGAGAGGAAGATTATGGTTCCTTAACTCCTGGTGATTTGACTTCATGAAAGCATGATGTTTAGTCCAACTTTTAGTGCTTTTTGGTTTCCTCGAAATCATCCCTCGAACTTCCGTAAATATTCTAAGTGGTGCAAGTACTATCATATTACCATCTTAGCACACAAGGCTGTGACTTAGTGCTCAATAAAGTGGGTGCAAACTTTGCATACAAGGTTCAAGTCTCAACAGTGAACAGTCACAGAAAATACTAGATGATTTCCTCCCATCTACCTAAACTTTGGTGGGCAGAGTTACCCAATACCCGTGCAGGGTCGGAGGTAGCAGGTACCCAGTGGAATAGTCGAAATGGGTGCTCGCTGGCCTGGACACCATTGGTTTGTTCATATCGATCTTTTGACCAGGTTAAGAATTATGACTATTCTACACTTGACCTTTTCAGGTGGAATTATTAGAAGCAACTTGGAAGGACTTGGCTCGGGCTGATAGGGTTCCACCAGTGCCACTAGTCAAAGAAATATTCCGCGTGCAGCTGGAGAGAGGCGATTTTTCCGCTGCCCTTGTTTGTCTTGCTGATTATCCTTCCTCTGAATCACAGGCATTTTCTGCCAGGTTTTGGATGAAATTTTTCGTGGAAAATTCTGATCGATTATCAGATGGTACCCTTTTCAGATTGCTACAAGAGGTGAGCCCTGTCATTGCCAGAAACGACAGCAGAATACTTACCAATCTGATGGCTTCTTGTAAAGAATTTTTGAGAACTCGATCGGCAAAATTTGACGGAGTTCATAGTGAAACAGCTCTAATTTGTTAATTTCCCACCCCAAAATAAATTTTTTTATCTTAGACTGTATATTCTGTTCTTGATATACAAACTTAGTTGACCTAGCCAGTTTAGCAAATTCTCTATTTGAGTTGGGTCAAACCGTCAAAGTCGATAAACAACTGTTCTTTAATCAGCGCAGCTGAAATTGATTGCACAGCTCAATCAGAACTTATGCAAAATTTCTAGTTCACCAAAATTGATTTCAAGTTGGATTGGATCGGAGTCTAGTCCATACAATTCAAGTACATGCAGATTTTAAAATTTACATAATCTATCACTTACCGTTGAAGTGGCTTCCATTTCTCCAAGAGAGGAGCAACCATATTATGCAATTAGCTATGTACACAAATAAAAGAATTAAACACACAACAAATTCAACTGACCACAAATGAGGGGCGGAACTATACCTGGCTCTGAACTATAATTGATCTAATTATCTGTTTTACACTTTTACTAAATAAACATAATAAATGGGATGAATAGGCTGGCTAATACACAAACCTCGGCTATGCATTCAATCTAGACGAATGAATAAATGTAGAACCCCCACTTTAGCTTCCAAAAACCTACTCTAGCAATACTAATAAATCGACGATAAGTTAAGCTGTGTGATGGGATTCATGTTTTCCACAACGATAAGTTGCCAATGCATTACGAAGACTTGGCCAGAGATGATCCGTAACCATTAAGGTGGGACTTCTGCCATCTCCATGCGACCTGCAAACTCTCTTGAAGATCAGTGTGTTTGGCTGTCCAGTTCAGTTCCAGTCTTATCTTAGTTGGATCACTAAATACTTCCGCGTAGTCACCAGGTCGACGGGGAAGGAAGTCAACTTTGATAGGAACCCCAGTGGCCGCCTTGCAAGCCTCCACAAATTCCTTCACTGATCTTCCTGTTGTCGGAGACAAGGATGGAATGAAAAACTATACTCCGAGTGAGAAAGTGAAAAAGATGATACGAGTGCTTTACCTCTTCCAGTTCCAACGTTGTAGATTCCTACTTTACCAGGCCTTGCCTTTTCAAGAGCTTTCACATGAGCATCAACTAGATCAGTGACATCTATATAATCCCTAATGCATGTACCATCTGTTGTCTTATAGTCTGTTCCTCTAACCTGCTTGACAAAGAACTCGGCTCAGAGACGAGGGCAGATCATAACTCTTCATGTTATCATGACACACATTTCAGTTCCTCCTACCCCGTGTCAAAAGAAATGTGAATAGAACAGATGAATGCTATTTCCTTTGTTTGCTATTGAAGAGTAACATTACCAAGTGAACATTTTTCATATGAATTTCACTCATCAGAAACAGATACATTTTCAGGTAGACATTGAAGATGCTTAATGCATAAAGCAATTTCTGAAATTTCAACAATCACGGTACATAGATGATAAATAGCAAACACACAAGTACAGAGACAGCAATTATTGGCTGACCTTAAGACCACGTGTGATTCCACGAGCTGCATCAAAACAAGCACCAGATATACGCCCATGTTCACGAAGTTCAGGCCGCGGAGCTTCTCCTAGTCTTCCCTCTGGATCAGAACCAATCACATTGAAGTACCTGAATTTTCAGAAAACAATTAAGCATTATTTCAACCCATGCCAATTGAGATAAACATAATAAGTCAACCAATAGTTATAACTTGGCCTTTCAACCATCGCTCAAGGGGGTGCTTGTTTAGTGGTTGGCTTGCTCTAAAAAATTAGACAAGCAGTACAGAACATCTGAAGATGTACTTACTATTAGTTAGTTAACAAATTTGATAACAAGAAAATTAGTGAATGCCAGTTTGCCAAGCAGATAGAAGATAAATGGAGATGAAGAAAGCATTAAAAACATGAAAAGGAAAAAAAATCAGAACAAATTTTGCACAAACTAAGAAGTATGAGTTAGTGGGAGCTCACAAGTGGAGCTCCTACTTAACAATCCTAAACACGCGAGATAGTATTCAAACCCAGCCCTTCCCTTCCACCTCATCTTACCCAGAGTCACTTTCCCCAACCAATATAAAGAAAAATAAAAGAAGTTTTTAAAAGACAATGAAAGACGAACATAGAAATGTATGATAAGTACAAAAAAGCACATCATATAAGAATAGTTACTTCCCATACACTGAAAACAGATATATATTGGCAAGATGGATCAAACACCTACCTCAAAATCATGACAGCCATGTTTGAGTTCTTATGGAAATCCAAAATAATATCCTCCGCCATTTTCTTCGCTTTTCCATATGGATTTATAGGGAGCTGCAATTTGACAAAAGAACTCAGCTATTGCTTACCAATGACGTAACAGATAGGCATTCACACGGTTCTAGTGTACTCGAAGCATGTACACAGTTTAAAACACTCACCTGTGGAGTTTCTTCGGTAATGGGCATCTTTTCAGGCTCTCCATATGTCGCACATGTACTAGAGTAAATCAATGTGGGGACTCCATGAGCCGCCATAGCTTCTAAGACAGTGAGGGTATTTGAAGTAATGTTATGATAGTACCTGATTGGCACATGCAGCAGCTCATGAAAATATGAGTTTGAAAGGCACAGAAACAATTACCAGAGGCATAATAAACTTTGTACAGTATAACATGAAAATTACACTAAATTTATTCCTCAAAGAGACACATTAGATCCTTCAGTTTGATATTTTTAATCCAAACAAGTTAGAGAAAAATGATTGAAATTCATCCTTAAACAAATGGCACGTTCCCGTTTTCCGATGACAGTGCGAACTTACAAAGGCACTAACAGAAGTCATGTGAATTCACATACATTTCAAAGTAGTAATGTTATCCTTAATTTGCTAGTATTCAGAGTAAAAGACTAATCAAGGCAGGAAAACATAATGCTACACCAGTGATATACTGGACGCACAACCAGCTTTGACACAGAGATGCAATATCATTACATACTTGATGCTTTGGGTTACCCTGTAAAAGATTTAGTTTTCTCTTCCTCCCCGGCATGAAACAAGTGAAACTCTTTGTTTACATGTTGTAGTGGAAAGGTTTATAAAAGAATCAACAATACTTACTTTAGAGGATCAAGGGTGCTCTCCCCAACATATGCTACAGCAGCAAAATGCATCACAGCATCAAAAGCATTCTGGGAGAATATCTGGTGCACCTGCTCATTTTGGTTATGGGAATAAGTGAATGCCAAATAACAATAAAGAAAGAAAGGGTAGTTTCAGAACAAATGCCAAATAACAATAAATAAAGAAAGGGTAGTTTCAGAACAGCTTCACTGTACCGCTTTTGCATCCCCCAAGTCAGCATATATAAACTGAAGCCTCCCTGGTTCAGGAAATAATTCTTGTAGAATTCTTACAGCTCCTATGTTTCCTCGTGAGAGGTTGTCCTGTCAAATTGGTAAATCATTTTTCTTAAGAAGTTCCATACACGTATTAAGTAGAGAAAAGAGTCATTGGAGAATGATTGTCAAAGGGCTATTCACAACTTCAGAAGGGGAAAATTACCACTATCGTCACACGGTAAGAGTCTTTGAGAAGTCGTAATGCAGCATGGGAACCAATGTAGCCAGCACCTCCGGTGACTAAGACATGAATAACACCTGGTTGATGGCGAGAGAACTAGGAGAAAGAAGCAACAAGAAAAACAAAACACAATTGAGTGCAAAGCTTAGAGTTTCGAAACAATAAGAACTTCAATCTTTTATTGTAATGGTGCAACAATTTAGCGTTTCAGGAAAAGTAGAAAAATCCAGTATAGAGCAGAATACATCCAAGAATTTCTTTTTTATCGAGAGAGCAGAATATATCCAAGCATCTGCACAAACGGAACTTAATGCCAGGTCAGGCCCCTATATGACACCCACCAAAAGCAAGAGTAGATCCTCCATAAGTACAGAAAGTGAATTCATGTACAGACAAGGTGATGTATCCAAGTTTCATATATATATGTAGGGACTTTTCGCCATTATTGGAAAAGGGTACAGGAGTAAGTCGTGTAGGATAAATGTAGCAGTTCTCACATGACCAACAAACCAGTTACAGCAGCCTTTATGTCTTGCTGATTGGGATAAGATTTAAGTGGACTTCATCAAAAAAGATTTAAGTGGAAGACTCCATGCATCATATACATTTTAAAATGTTACGTTGGGTGGTGGTCGATGGTAAGTTATATTAGATAATCAATCTAGAACTCTAGGCTGATGATCCAAAGAAAACCACATGTTTGGAAGGCGCATCCTGAAATAAAGATTACAGCATATGAAACTACACAATAACACTAGACACATAATTATATCTATTCGAATTAAGTTCAAGATTTGAGAAACACTTCCATTTCAAGAATCAACAATATAACAAATTGTAAACAGAGGAAACGAAAATAACTTAAGCAGGCACACACTCCTGGAGGTTTCTGTTGGAAGATGTTGGTTAAATATTCTTGCTATCTTACAAAAATTAGGACTCAGAAATTATAGGAATAGACAAATGCACTATACAATCACCTCATGTCAAAGAAAATGTACAAAAGAATCCATGACAACAATGACACAGGAGAGCATGTACTCTTTCTAAGAAAACTCCAAATGCCAAACTGTCATTCTAGTCCAAGCATTGTCACAAATCCGAGAAAACAATTAACAAATAAAAGAAGGATCAGGGAATTACCACGCTTGGGGTATTAAAAGATGGGGACTGCTTGAGCATAAGAATGCATAGTGCTGTTAGCACAGCAGCCATAAGAATTTTACCAACGAAATTGCTCTTCTTCTTTGGATCTGCATATTCCAGGCCTACAATAAACAAAGAAAATTGATATTTTAGACCCTAAAAACAAGTAGTATTACTCACAATACTAGAAAAGAAAAGACAGCTGACCACATCGTCACACCACCAGCACAAACATATCCAAGGACCAACATTTAACTGTTGTACATTGGCATCAACTACCAAGGTAATACTAATGAATTGTACCCCCAGTGCCATAAAAAAATTACCAAGAAACAAAATGTAAATAACAAGCAAATGAAATAAACAACTCAAGGAACATGGCTCACCTCCTAGAGACATAGGTCTATTAGACCTTATCTGAGTTCTTGTCCTGCCCAAGCCTAGCATTAGAGAAGCAGATCTTCAATGCCAAATAGGCAAACAATCTAAATAGATAATCCAATTGCTTGAAAGTGGTGATCAAGTAAGACCCCTCCTTGTATGTAGAATTGCTTAACAGTCTGCAGCAACAAACACTAAAATTTTACTCTTTGATTATCATCAGTAAAAACTAAAACTTGGATCACTGAAAGTTAGACAAAAAACTAGCTATAAAAACTTAAATAAAACATAGTACAATAAATAACTGGGGGCCTCTTAAAGATGGACATAATTATCACATACTCAGCTATGAAGTTTGCAACTTAAACCCCCCCCAAAAAAAAAAAAAAAAAAAATATTACCTACTTGCAGACCAAAGAGGGAAAAATAGATAGCAAAATAACTAATTTCAAAATTGCCAAAGGATCAGACTTGAAAGCTCAACAAAAAAGCATTTCACTTGAATTCAAAACCTGAATTAAGTAATGAATTATTCAAGATCTGTTTAGCCCCACATAAAACAAACACAACACAGAAAGTACCCATAAAAACAACAATCTCCAAAGGGAAAACCTTTTCATTCGGACCTAGAAAAGAAAAGAAAAAACTCCAAAAGATACAATCTTTTTGTTCAATTTCGAAGAAAAATCCTATACCTGGAGAAAGAAAAAAAAAAAATTAAAAAGCGGACGCAAGAATGTCGAGAATGCCTCTAACCTTTCAGTTAAACTGGAAACTTCTGCTAGCTGAAAAAACCTTTAGTTTAAATTTCCAAAATAGGGTATATATCAGAGAGTATACAGTAGAAGGTTTGAATGATCAAGAGATCTGTGAAAAGAAAGAGCCAACAAAAAAGAAGGTTTCTTTAACAAATACTACAAATAGAAAGCATTCTTAATTCTTCACACAACAAAAAAGAAAAAGAAAACAATCTTTTAAAGAAATTTATATAGGAAGAAGAAGAGTCAAAAGAAGAAGAGGAATTGAGTAGAATCCACGATCATGTTTGGGAGAAATAAGAAAAAAAGGTGACAGAGAAACGTACGAAGAGGAAGAAGGTCTCCAGTATCGGTGGTGCTGATGAACCAAGTCTTTGGTTTCTTGCGCGTTATTTATTTATTCCAGCTTTCCTCTTAGCTACTCTATTTATTTAATTCATTTTGAATTTCCAGAATTTATTTTTGATTTCCCAAATATCAAAATTGAAATAGGTACATGAAGTGAAAGGGGAAAAAGCGGAGAAGTGGGGTCCACTTATTGGTTAATTCCTCGTGGGCGGACGGGACGGTATGTGAATTTAACAACTCAAAGTTCAAACCTTGTTTTTTCTTTTCCTATTGACTTTTCTACTCGTGTCAAATTTTCGAATTATTGAATTTATTCGTACTTGTTAGCAGGGTTTCGTGTATTGTATTTAGTTATTTTAATTCGATATTTTCTATATTCAATTTCATAAAATACTATATTAATGATTCGGTTTTTTTTTTCGATTTCGGTTTATTTGGTCTAAAAACTTGGGTTTATTCGACTTGAATATTAATTTGTGATTCAACTATAAATTGTAATATTCATAAGTAAGGTACTCATAAATATGAAAATAAAAATATTATGACTTGGGTTGTGTTTGGTATGAATGAAAATATTTTTCAATTATTAGTAAGATTACTTTCTTTTCATGTTATAGATTATAGTACTTTTTTTTTTTGTTTCAACAAAATGAGTATATTCTTTTTATGATGTAGTAAAAATATTTTCTTTTATTTCAACAAAACAAGTGTTTTTTTTTCATGATTTAGAAAAAATTATTTTCTTTCATTTCAACAAACTAAGTATTATCATTTTCTGAAATAGAAAAAGTATTTTTTTTCAACAAAATGAGTACTTTCTTTTCATGATCTAGAAAAATATTTTCTTTCATTTCAACAAAAAAAGTACTTTCTTTTCGTGAGGTAGAAAAAGTATTTTATGTCATTTCAACAAACTAACTTTTTTTTTGCCTAATTTCAGTATGGTAATTATTAGGTATTTACAAAATTGTGCACAACTCTACTTGTTAGTGATTAAAAAATAGAGTTAAAGTTATAGTTGTGACTTGCGGTTAAAGTTTAGTTACTTTAATATAATTAAAAATTAATTTGGTGATATTACTGATATCCCCGTGTAATACATAAATTAACACAAACTAAAACTACTAAAGCGATTATAAAAACTTTTTGATTATACATTAAAATGGACATCCCGTTATTAAATCTCTGTCAAGATGTGATGATCAAAGGGCCATCTCATATATTCTAACTAATTCTGTGTTTCGAGGTCGTAAAAATCTCCTTCTATCTCACCTCGATTTACGTGCGCAACCCGGACGTGTAACCTGGAAGCCTTTACGTGAAAAACTGATAAAAATGATAATTTTGTATTAGAAATTTGAATAAAGTTGACTTCAGTCAACGTTTTTGGTAAACGGACCCGGACCCGGACCCGTGATTTGACGGTCCCGGAGGGTCCTAAGGAAAATATGGGACTTGGGCGTACGCCAGGAATAGAATTCCGAGGTCCCAATTCCGAGAAATAAATTTTTAAAGAAAATTATTTTTTGAAAAATATAAAGGTTTTTGAAAATGAAATTTGAGGTGAAACTTTTGATATCGGGCCTGTATTATGGTTATGGAGCCCGGTACAGGTTCGATATGATTTATATGTGTTATCTGTGAAATTTGGTAAGAAACGGACTTAGTTTGACGTGATTCGGACCTTAAATGCAAAACTTAATGTTTATAGAAGTTTTGAAGAATTTCATGGATTTTTAGTTTAATTCATCCTTTTAGTGTTGTTTTATGTGGTTTGAAACCTCGAGTGAGTTCGTGTTAGGTTATATGACTTGTGTGTGTGGTTGGACGGGGCCTCGGGTACGTTTCGGATACTCATCGGATGATATTAGAACTTGAAAGACAGCTGAACCATTGCGGGTTCTGGTGTCTCGCACCTGCGATGGACCTTCCGCAGGTGCGGCGAGGAGTTCGCAGGTGCGGACTTGGCCCAATCCCTCAGTCCTCGCAGGTGCGGTTTGTTTTCCACAGATGCGGAGCCGCAGGTGCGGCCATTTGACCGCAGGTACGACCCGAGGCCTTTTAGTGGGTTTTTGCACCTGCGATGGTATTTCCGCAGGTGCAGGACCGCAGGTGCGGATATTACTGGGCAATTATATCAGATTCGAGGGCTTAAGCCTATTTACACCATTTCGAATTTTGAAGACCTTCGCACCTGGGTAACTTGGGTAAGTGATTTCTAACCTACTTAGATCAATTTTCATGATTCCTAACTTAAATCCGGTCCTTAGAATTCGAATTTGGGTGGAAGATTTGAGAAAAATTTGATAAACTTCATAGACCAAATTATTGTTTTTTGATTGGGTTTTTGACCTCCGATTTGAGAGATTTTCATATGTTTAGAATCGTGAGTGAATGGGTGTCCGGAAAATATAATTTTTACCCGATTTCAAGACGTGGGCCGGGAAATTTTTTGGGCGAATTTTCTAATTTCGCGTATTAGCTTCGAGCTTATTAGTTATTTTGTTTCCTTGAGATGATATTTATACTATGCAATCGAATTGTCTAGATTTAGGCCACCCGCAGTTGGGTACTTGTGGCAAAAGCATGGTATTGAGTTGATTAGCGCATTCAAGGTAAGTATCTTGCCTAATCTTGTGTGGGGGAACTACCCTTTAGGATTGAGTCTTCTATGTGGATTGTAGTCTGTGTACGCGAGGTGACGAGTGCGTACTCGGACTTATTTGCAAATAGATTGCCTTTAAGGATTTCTAGGTCCTTATGTTCCCCGAGTATTAATTGAAATTGTTATATTTAAATTCCCGATTTCTAGTTTCATCTCTCCCTGCTCAAATTAGAAGTACTTGCCTAGCATTCCTTGTTTTTTTATATAATCTTAATTGACTTAAATGAAGATTTTATTTTTCCCACCGTTATACTATATCTTTCTTCATACGCTGCCTATGTGACTAAAACTAGTACAATCTCGTCCTATAAATGTCTAACAAGTAATTGGAATATCTATATGTTGGTCAAGCATGCCCGTGAGTCGTACATTGTGATTTAAATAATTTTCCTCTTAAGTACTACTTAGGTTTAATTGATGACCGCCCATATTGATTGTATTCTTTGATGTTTCCTATTTACTGAGCATTTGTTCAAAAATAGTTTAGTCGGTGAAGCTAATTGTCTAAGTGAGATTGGTTATAGCTGATTCCCTTGCCGGGATGATTTGATTTTTTGGTTGCGAACTTGAATATATAGAATCGTTGCTATATTTGTCTTGTTTTCCCCTCGTTATGCTATTTTATCTTTGTGCTTGGCATTCCTTTCAGTGGCTACTTCTTATGAATGAGTTTTTACCATTTTTGTGATTTAAGTCTTTGTATTGATTTGCTCATCACACTTTGAATTCGGTCTTGTTTGCTTTTGCGCCGGTTGTGGCAATATATGTTGTTTCTATCGCATTTTGGTTGTTTTCCTCAGTGGTTGCATTGCATATTTAAATTGGGACTACGGACCGAGATACAAGAGCTTTTCCCACGTACTGCACTGCATATTTAAATTGGGACTACGGACAGAAATCCGGGAGCTTTCCCCCTGTACTGCACTGCATATTTAAATTGGGACTACAGACAGAGATCCGGGAGCTTTCCCCTGTACTGCATCGCATATTTAAATTGGGACTACGGACGAGATTCCGAGAACTTTCCCCATGTACTGCATTGCATGACAAATTCTGAGTTGCAACTGAGTTCCGATGGTTTTATCATTGAGGAGATTTGGATCGAAGAATATACATATATATTGAAAAGTATAGCTGAAAAACTATTAAAAGTTATGTCTGAAGGACTTCGATTTCGAAAGTATAATTGAAAAGTATTTGTCTTGCAGAAAAATGATATTTGAAAGAGCGGTATTTGGGAAAGTATATTTTGAGCATCACGTATTTTGATGATATTTGAAAGAGCAGTATTGGGGAAAGTATATTTTGAACACCACATATTTTGATGATATTTGAAAAAGCAGTATTCGGAAAAATATATTTGAACACCACATATTTAAAGAGACTATATTTTAAAGATTTCTCTTTATAAAAATATATAAATATATATTCAGAGAAAGTATGTTTCAAAGAAGAAATTTCTCTATTCCGAAATGATTATATCTTTAAAGTTTTCGAAATAAACTCACGATTTAAAAGTTTTCACTCGAAGGTTTGACCAGTTTTATTGAGTTTATTGGCTAACGCCTGACGTGAATAAATTGATGCAATGCTGAGTTGCTAGTGCTTTTATTGGGTTGTGATTCCCGCCATTTGGATTGCACTCTTTCCATTCTCTTTGTGTATTTCTATTATGCTGTCCGTTGATCGTAATTATTGAATTTTCTTCCGTATTATTCGATCGTATCGTTAATTATATTGAAAAATCTTTAGATAGATATTATGTTTCGGTCATTTATACATTTATGCCTTTTTACTTATTAGACCGGTAGTGTCTTGACTAGTCCTTGTCACTACTTCACCGAGGTTAGTCTTGATACTAACCGGGCACCGCTGTGGTGTGCTCATACTATACTTCTGCATATTTTTGTGTGCAGATCCAGGTTATTGTTGTTAGTAGCTGCGCAGATCATTGCTGAGGAGATTCAAGGTAATATGCTGCTGCGTTCGCAGGCTTCGGTGTCACCTTCCTGTTTTATTTCTCTTCAACTGTACTTACTTATTCCTAGGCAGTTGTATTTAGATTTGATAGAAAGATTTCGTAGAGCTTATGACTTGTATTTATCGGGTTTTAGGAAATTGTAAACTTTGTCAAGATGTCTATATCGAGACTGTTATAATTCCTTTATTATTATTGTCGTTCAGTGAAAATGTTAGGCTTACTTAATTTCTAAGACTAGGTACTATCACGATATCCAACGAAAAAAAATTTGGATCGCGACACAAGTTAGTATCCAAATGAACAAAGTGCAAACAGCAACTCGCATAAAGTACTACTATTTATGTCTATTTATAGGTTGGAAATAGTTGGATCATTACTTTACAGTACATTTAACAAATTCCTAATTGCGATTGCATAGGAAAATGAAAAATATTATGCAAGTTGTTCTTTTTCTTTTTGGTCATGAAGTTGTTCTAAAATAAATACGAACGTAAATAACTTCCCTACGGGAACAATGAAGACAGATATTTCCTTTGTTTACGAATGTTATTGACTTCTTAAATCAAACTTCTCTCATTTGATGACCTATCAAAGAGCATTTTTATTTAATATTTAAAACCGTTGGAAATATGTGTTAAAAAGTAGAAACCTCAACATACTACTTTTAATTTTTGTTTTCATGTATTAGCAAGGCAATTACTATAATAGAAACAAATATTATATGTCAAAATATCACGAACTAAATGTACGTGACCGGAACCCGGCATACTATTTGACATGAGTGAACCAACTCATATGATGCACCCAAATCATATGCATAAAAACCAATTTAACTGCGGAAGCTCTTTAAAAATCATATATATTTCCAAGTTAAATGATGGAATATTATTTTAATTCAACAATACATGAAGCCTCCCTTAATCCTAACAATGAGATTAAGTAAAGTAAATATAGAATTCCATTACTACAACTCTTAACAATTATCTATGGAGCTTTTATATCAAAGAATATCATTAAACAAATAATAACATGATAGCTATCACAAAATAGGAGCGGTGCCTCACAATATACCTTGAAAAGAGAGTCATCCTAGACCTGTTAGCATGCCACATATTATACATCATCATGAAACATGTAAAATAAGTGGGCTTGGGGGGGGGGGGGGGGGGGGAGCTTAGGACCGAGTACACCACTGCAATACTCAATAAATGTCATAGACTCTTTCTAATTCAAGTAGGAGTGTTCGTCGGTCGGTACGGTATGACATTTAGACAGTTCGATTCGGTATTTTCGGTATTCAGTTTCCTAAAATGCTATACCAATACCGTACCTAATTAAATTGGGTATAGTTCGATTTTTTTCCTTTCGGATTCGATTTATTCGGTTTGAATACTATCAAGTGCATAAAGTTATAGACTATAATATTCTTAATTAACACCCAAAAGTATAAAACTAAAAATATTTATTGACAAAAATTTTGTCCAAAACCAGCAAATATCAACCTAGAGAAAGAAAATTGCACATAAAGGAATAAATTTGATCATTAAAAATGTCTTCTTACTTGCTAAGAGTTAATTGATAAACTTAGAGAATAAAGGACAGTAAAATTTTAGTTTTTTATATTTATATTATAATTAATAATATGTATTTTGTGTAATATAATATATATTTCAGTACGGTATCGGTATTTCGATATTTTATTTTAAAATACCAAATACCATATCTTATACCATATTTTTTTAAAACATAAACCACATACCATACCGAATACCAAAATATCGAATACCAAATATCAAAATTTTCGGTTTCAGTACGGTAATTCGGTATTTACCGAATTATGCACAACCCTAAATTCAAGTTCCTAAGACAAGATATTACAAAAATTATGCAACCAATATTTGACATAAAGTGATAAACAGTTATATAAATTATGGTCTTTATCATTTTAAACAAAAGACAAGTGAAATGTAAGTCATGCTATAAAGTTTTAGAATGTATATATCAACTCAAGATTTTTATAGAAAATCATATAAAACTATTTCAATCTCATTAGGTCATTGAAATCATTTCCGGTTCCTTAGGCCTAAACATAAGAAAGTTCTCTTTTATTTTTCAGAAGGAGTACTTTTCACAAACCTCGGCTTAGCCTTGGAATGTGTCCTTATACCGGCACATATAGTTCCATGGTAACAAACTCAAAATTCGAACCAATTTTGGTGTCGTGCACTAGTTCCGAAAATATTTGACACATCAAAAATAAATCCATAGCATAATAGCCTCAGATGATCTATTTTAATCAAATCATATTTTTTATAGACAATTCAAACATTTGAACAGAATCAAATGAATAACATTTTTCATATTAAAGTCTTTAACAATTTAAATATCAATCTAAAGATACAACAAGTGCTTCTTTTGTTAAAATTTCAAAACACAAATTATTTCATGAAAACATATCTTTATCACGCAAACATTTTATACTCTTATCAACATATAAGTTTTAATAAAACTTATAATATTTTCCTTAAGTGTCATTTCGTCAACAAGTTTTAAACATAAGATTTTTATTAAATTACATGACACTTCATAAGCAACAATTTAGAAACACATGGTAAGATCTTTCCCTTTTTCCCCACAAGTATAGACATATATTTACAAAATAATACAATGTATCAACTCAAGACATGCTTATAAAGAGATCTCTCAAGAAAAAGAAGTCTTAATCAACTTACCTCAAACTTCAAGCTCCAAAAATACTATAATGTTCCAATTGATTAAATTGCTTAAATGTCACCAACAATTTAATATCTACCATTAGATATCCCAATTACATCAAAACAAACACAAAAAGATTTAGAAATATCCATTTAGGCTTCAAAATTCGGTAACAAGCCTACAACCATTATCCAATAGATTCACCCATTAGCCTATTCAATTTCATCCTTATTATTTAATACACATTTGGAGTCATTAATAATACTACATTAATTACTCAACATCATAAAGTCACTATTCATTGCCTTCTAATAAAACCCGAGGTTCGAGAATACCCATTTAAAGAACTACTGTTGTATCTTATCCAAATGATGATTCCCGATTCAATTTGTCCATCAATTAAGTTGTCAAGTCTATAGAAATCATTAGAAACTTAAAACAATTTCATTTATATCAATTCATCACCTATTCATCTTCATTTTTACCCAAAATATCATTTTCAAGACCCACTCTTAGGTTCCTATAAACTTCAAATAAACTTCTGATCAGCAGTAAACTTCATAAGCATGCTACACATACTTCAATACATCACATATATGCGGCTCACGTGAAAGAATTACTTCTTGAGGGGAGAATCTCACTTTTTTTTTCTTTTGGTGTTCTTGAAGATTCAACGCATTTCCTATGGATTTGATCTATAATAATGTTAGTGTTATCACTATAAAATATTATATGACCATCCTTGTACCAAAATAACTTACCTTGAAGTGTACCCATGGTGGAAGAGATCCTCCTTCTCTCTAGAAATCAATTCCAAGTTAAAGAACTAACTTATTCTCTCTCTAAACCCATGTTACAACCCTTTTAAAATGACCCCTAAAGCGGTGTAGCCTACGCATAAAACCTATGCAGGAAGCCCTCCCTTGACAAAAATTTGGAATTGGTTGTGCAGTAGTTGCACTATCACCTTGTAAAAAGTTCATAACTCATTGTAGAAATATCCAAATAATGAACGGTTTGAAACAATAAAAACTATACTCATAAACGTTTAATTTGATAGGTCATTAACTAAATCACCCTTCATAGCTTGAGTGTTATGCTCATTTGAAGTTAAGTCTTATACGAACTCGTTTAAAATTTTAGCCCATCATATAGTTTCCAACTTGACATAGTTTTAGGGCTATTTAGACCATAACTTGTTCTTAATAAACCTCGTACATATATTAACATGATCAATTAATATCTTTCATATCATCAGTCATGTTCGTACTCGAATTAGTATAATTAGCATACATCAATCTTGTTAATGGTCTTAAAACACTTCAAATATTTTCAGGGTGTTACACAAAATGAGTGGCTCCAGATGGAGGCTAGTAAAGCCTTTACTTTAGACCTCAAAATTTTGAGGTCCTAAATATTTTAAATAATAAATTTTATAATTTATTTTTTTCTCAGATAATATTGAGATTTGTAGAAAAAAATATAGAATTCTTATAAACAAAGGAAGAAAGGTTGTCTTCTTTTCAACAATAGAAATATTTTAAAATTCTAAATTAGACTACTCAAATCTTCATATTAGTAAATAATATCTTTTACAATAATATCTAATGTAGTATATCCCAAACTCGTGGATAGTATCTTATTAACTCGAATTAATCTTTACTAATATAATAATAATATTATATGAAATTAGAAGTTTAATGTTTTTAAGACTATTATCATATGAACAAAAAGATTTAAAAAACAAAAGGAAAAAGAAGAAAGGCAACATTAATTTTTTTTACATTTATATTCAATTAAAAAGTTTAACGTCTCTTATTAAATTGACCTTAGGTCATTGTAACAATAAATTTTTGCGTCAAAAAAAATATACGGGCGTGGGGTGGCGACGTTCCAAGAAAGCCTTCATGCACCATGCAATAACTTACTCAACACATAACAAAATATATGGACTCCTGTATCCGTTTGGCCATTGAGAACTCATAAAGTCAGCATTATATTTAGAAGGTGAAGCACAAGAAAAAATGGAAAAAAAATCAAGACGTGTTATAAATAGAACTCTATTTAGAGTGAATGTCTATCTTTTAGAGAGTTCTACTTTGTGGCTAAGTCATTTTCCCCCTATAAATAGAGAGGTCTTACCCCATTATAAATCATCCCAAAATTCAATAAGAATTTCCTCTCTCTCTTTCTCTACAATATTGTTCTTCTTCTTTTATTGTTCATAACACGTTATCAACACGAGACTCTAATCAATTGAGTAGAAGCTTTGGGATTGAGCATAATGATTGTCAATTCTCCATGAACTTTCTTCATGATTAAATTCTGAGTTTAAGGTAAATATTTTACTTTATTTTTCTCTTTCAAATTCTTGAAATTCTATAATTTATTTTTAATTACAAGCAAAGATAATAAGTTTTGATTATAACTCTAATAGAGTTGGCAAGAATTTATAACAACATGAAGTGGTAAAATTGCTATGTCTTGCCATGATCAAATTCATGTATGATTATGGGCACATGAAGTAAAAACTCGTCCCATTGAATTTGCTTCATTCTCATTCCACTTAAAGAGAATTTGATAGCAATGTGTGATAAGTCTGAAAAAGATAAAATTATTACAGTGAAGGTATCAATGGATGTGGACGCGAAAATAGACGAAATTATAATCGTCATCATCATTGTGATAATGAGAATAATAAGAATTCTCAAAATAATCTTTCACTCTATGAAAGTAATATTTGTCATCGATTTGACATGAGATTTTGTAAAGCCCATATTGATGCTTATGGTCCATTCATGATGCGAATGAGACAACATCTGATTTATGAATACATATTCATTCTTGGAAGAATATGAACGTGCTAGTGGTAGTGAATATACCACACTCACCTCTAGAAGGAGGTTTGAGATGATATAAGAAAATAATGTCATTATTATGGCATGAATGGTCATTGGTCACATACCTATTGTACGCCAAAATATTTTGGTAATGTGGTTATTAAAGGACAACAATAATGCAACAAATGGATCTTGCATATAATTTTGACCATGACCATAATGGCATAACTTTCTCTTTAAAAGAGATATTCACCATATGGATGTTGATGAATATGTGGTAGTACAAAACTAATTGAGAGCTCTGGAAGAGCCAGTTATTACTATTTTGGAGAAACATAATTGATTATCAATAATGTATTGTGTTGTAGTAAGTCTCAAAGAAACTTATTGAGTTTCTAAAGTATTCGCGAAAGCGATTGGTTATATTGAGACTATAACTAAAGGAAAGATTTAGTATCTTCTATTACTACAACTTGTAGCGGGGTAATATGTATGTGAAAAGTTACCCGCTTTATTCTCCAGTTTGTACTACACAAATAAGAATACGACAATAAAGTGGATGTTTATTGATATAAAAACTCATATCGTAATAAACTTGGAGTTTATTCACAATTGCATGTGTCATGATGTAAACCTAGAGTTTACTAATTCAGACAATTTTATTAAGCATGACCTATTGAGCAATCTTAATTTAAGTATGATGTGCAAAAACGAAAGAGAATTTACATGGGTAAATATTAAACTAGAAAGTTCTTTACGAATTCTCTTATATTGCTTGTTCTCATTAATCAATAGACCAACTGAAATTGGGATTGAATCCCATGAATGCTGGAAATAGAAAAGGTGAATATGGGCACATTCACCTGCCATGTATACCACATAAGATGCATCTATGAGATGGTTACATGTGCAATTATTATTAATCCGCAACCTGCTGTTTGCGAGATAACTTGTTCAATAATTTAATTTAGAGCATAATTTCCAGATTTTCTATTCAAGACTTTATCTTGGTAAGTTGGTTATATCACAATTGGTTTAGCAAAATGATTTATTGAGTGTCTCCACTTAATAGCTAAACCATTACTTGNAAGAAGAAAATACACAAGATTGGGATGCGAAGGCTCAAGGATGTGAATTGATTCTCTCATCAGGGGGAGTTAATGCGCGTTGCACTCTTTTTCCCTTACAAGGTTTTGTCCCACTGGGTTTTCCTTGCGAGATTTTTAACGGGGCAACCAAAAGGCGCATTTCTAAACATGTGTACTCTTTTTCCTTTTCTAGATTTTTTTTCCATTGGGTTTTATTTTAGTTAAGGTTTTAACGAGGCACATTATTTATTGAATAGACATTCAAGGGGGAGTGTTATAAATAGAACTCTATTTAGAGTGAATGTCTATCTTTTAGAGAGTTCTACTTTGTGGCTAAGTCATTTTCCCCCTATAAATAGAGAGGTCTTACCCCATTGTAAATCATCCCAAAATTCAATAAGAATTTCCTCTCTCTTTCTCTACAATATTGTTCTTCTTCTTTTATTGTTCATAACAAGACGTGTTTTTTTGACTTTCTTTTTGAGGGAGTAGGGGAGTGGGTTTGGTTTTTTTGACTTTTTTTTTGAGGGAGTAGGGGAGTGGATTTGGTTCATATAAATAAGGATTCTTCTAAATAGTGTCAAACAATTATTTTTTGTCATATATTAAAATTTTCATTATAAGTAATTGTAATTTACATTATGTAGTTGTAATTATCCACGTTTTGTTTCCTTTTATGGTTTCCACGTTGCGGTATTTCTTTTTCAATTGTGCTTATAATTTTTTTGAGCTGAACGTCTACTGAAAATAGACTCTCTATCTCCAAACGGTAAGGGTAAGGACTGCATACACACTCTCACATACATTACTATGTGAGATACACTAGGTATATTCTTGTTGTTGTAGTTATCCAGATTTTATGTTAAAAATAAGAGACTAATGTTTAATTAAAATACATATCCATGTACTCTTATTTTTTTTTTTCTACACGCACAAAATAATACTTTCTTCGTCTAAAAAATAATGAACCTTTTCTAAATTTGTAAACAATTTAATTTTCAAATTCCTCATTTACCCTTAGGGTTCGTTTGGTTTAAATTCAAATTATGCTGGAATTTAGTTATACTGAGATTAGTTAAGTTGTGATTAGTTATCCTAGTATTATTTCTTATTGATTCTTTGGTATGTTGTATTAATCCTGAGACTGTCGATTTTACTGGTTTATCCTTGATAACTTATCTTAGAATTACTATCCCGCCCTCTGGTAGGTAAGTTATCCCAGTACTATTTTTAATCATGGCATAACTTATTCGAGGATTAGCAGCCAAACAAGAGATTAAGCGGTATTAAATTTTTATCTCAGGATTGTTTTTGCTTATCCATCATACCAAAACGGCCCCTTAATGAGAAGTTTTATAAGCACACAATATCTATGAATTATTTTGGGAAAATAAATTGACGGCCACTTAAACTTGGCTCCGGTATTCATTTTGACACTTTAACTTAGCGCTCACTTTAACTGTCTTTTAGACTATACCATTTAAACACAACACATGACCGATCAAAGGAGCATTAGTTTCACAAATAGTAAGCGCGTGAATGTTATTATTTTTTTCTTAGGTGGATATTCCAACGGTAGAAAATAACTCAACCGTTAGACCCACTTTAAAACATTCGATTTTTCATAATTTCTCTAAAAAAAAAGCCCTAATTTCTCTTTGGCATTCTTCCTCTTTCAAAGTCGCCATTTCCCCCTTCAATTGAAGCTTAGGTTCCCAAGCTTGAATCTTTATCTTATTTCTTTCTCATCTTTCTCGTTTATCAGTTCCATATCACAAAAACCAACAACTTCTCGCAATGGAATGGATATTTGTCACTGTGGATTTAATGCGTCACTGACTATATCATGGTCACCTGCAAACTCAGGTCGTCGATTTTATGGTTGTAAATTGGTAAGTCGATCGTATTGCTTTTCTTAGACCCTTGAATTTTTTTTTTTTTAAAATCTATTTTTAAATTTTTTGGCCACATTTCGTTTTTAATTTTGTAGTGTCGAGGTGGCTGCAAATACTGCAGATGGCATGATGATGGAATACTCGACCATGCTAAGAGGGTAATACGGGGTCTGTTGAAGAGAGTTGAAAGAAATGAGAAAACAATTGCGCGGTTGAAGTGGTTATTTGTTACAATGGTGGTGTTGTTTCTATGGAATTGACTTTGCTGATGCTGGTGGTTTGAAGAACAATGTAGTATTTTTATGATATGCTGGTGATAATAGTGTTGTAGTTGCTGCTATTAGTTCAAAAACAATGTAGTATTGGACGTGGTACTAGGAATTTGGCCTTTTGTTAATGTACACTATCTTGTTATGAATGAAATGACAATGACCAATCATTGATGCAAATTTAAATTCAGCTACACTTTCATTTTCTGTTACGAATGAAATGCAAATTCATATTCATGAACTGAAAACATAACTGTCCAAACTCCAAACATATTCATGAATTAAAAATATAACTGCCTAAACATTCAATTGCATAATGTGATGAACTAGCATTACATAGAAGTTAAAACAGAGCATTTTTGTGGTCTACGAAATACAAAAATAGAGCATTATTATTCCCAAACAAACAACTGCAGGCCAAATATGTGATAACTGCCCAAACTGCTAAGCTCCAACAGAGCATAATATATCAAACAGAGCATAACTGCCGAAACAAAAAACTAGCAGTGACATCTTAGCTAATATAAGCAAAAGCTGATTTGCTTCGCGGTGTAGATGTAACTGAACTTGTTTGACCTGAAGGGCCTTTTTTTCTTGTTGCACTCATCTGCTGAAGTTGTGACCTTGTCTCATCATTTCTTCCTTTAAACTTCAATCCGGGGGACTTAAATCCAATGTATGTTAGTTGAAGATGTATCCTTGAATGTCCCAGCTGATATGACTATCTCAGATGATATACTAGGCTGTAAAATACAATGAATTAGTAAAAAACAAACAGAACAATTTTATCCCACAAACTGCATTACAATAAACTATACACCCTTAAATTCAGGATAGTAGTTTCAGTCATAGTGTTAGTGAAAATCCCAAAACCAATATGCCTTGGCCTTTTATGTCTAATGGTTGCTACATTAACCGAGCCTCTTCCTAGTGCAGTTCCTCTTCCTTTTCCCCTGCCTAGTCCAATGCCTCTTCCTCTTCCTCTTCCCCTACCAAGCCCAGTTAATTGATTGTTGCTTTGTCTTTTGACAACACTTGTATCCTTAAATATAGATGATGGCTTACTTTGTTGAGATGGTATTTCCTCAGATGATCTTGGTGGAGGTGGTGCCATATTTTGATTTTGTTTAGGAGCATTTCTTGGAACATGCTGACAAAAGTAAAAGAAAAGAATATCAGAATTCCAAAGAAAAGAATGTAAAAGAAATAGTAAAAAGACAGAAGTACAAACATCATAACTTACCATGTTCCTGCAACCAGATTTGTTGTGGCCCGTTTGTTGACAGTTTGAACAAATCATCTTTACTCCTTTCTTTGATTGTTTACCATGATTTTCCTTGGCTCATCCTTGGCTTTGCTCCTACATCTCTTTAGTCTACCTAGAACAAATTTAGGTTCAGGAGGCTCTATACATGGATTTGTTGATTCTGGCCACATTTTTATGTTGGAAATTGTTTGAATTAAATGTTGGTAAGCTTTAAGAAAAGTTTCCTTCCTATATCAGTTGGCAACATAATCATCTGGGTCTATTTCTCTATCATAGAATGCACATATTGCATGTTGACATGGAATGCCCCTTAACATCCATGATCTACAAGTACATGTCATGGTCCTAAAATCAATAATGAATATGTACACACCTTCATCAACCTCTACATTCCAGATAACCTTACACCTCCTAGAGAGGGCTTTGTTATCTTCCAGTATCATCCTAGCCATTTGTGCAGTGTCAGTAACCCAAATCTCAAAAAACATCCTCATTTCAATGGTTCTATTCATGATTTTGTGTCTAATTTCTTCCAACATAGTTATAATAGACTTGTGCCTAGGACCTACTATCCATAAACTGAATGTTTCACACATGTTATTATCAATGACATCACACTTTGAATCTTCTCTAAAGTATGCCATACACCAATACTCTTTATCATATTTCAACAAGTCTTCACATATCTTATAACCAAGATTATTCATAGCTTCCAAATTTTTCTTGAATTTCACTTCATAAGATGCTTTGGCACATTTCCAGAATTATTTCCTCCTTTTTTCATCTCTCCAGTTTTTGGATCAGTTAGACCAAATGTGCCTAGATCACATTCTGTGTTCTGTCATTGATAGTAATCCCCCTATAGTTGGTACTAGTCCCTACAAAAAATAGTAATAAATATTAGTGGACAGTACATATAAAGCAGGAAAAAGAAAAATTAAAAGTTGATTGTAACTTTATTTTTTGCATATCTGACATAACGGTTAAGCCGACACCATCTCCTAACTGTAAATCTGCAATCAAATATGCGATGAACCAACTCCAAGAGTGTTTTGTCTCTTGATCAACTACAACCCAAGCAATAGGAAATATTTGATGATTCTCATTTCTACCAACTGCAACAAGTAACTCACCCTTGCAGTTTCTCTTTAAAAAATAACCATCAAATCCTACGGTGCTTCTGCACCCTTCTAACCATCCCCTTTTCAAAGAGTCTAAACATAGATAGAAATAGACAAACAAATTCTTGCTAGAAAGAGTCTCACTATCTATTCTGATCCAGCAAGAACTTTCAGGATTTGTTTGCTTAATAATAGCACCATAATCAGCAAGTCTATTAAATTTCATCTTCCAATCATCCATGAATTGACTTATCACCCTATACTTAGCGTTGTAACAAACCGTCCTTCCAACATACAAATCTAACTTATCCCTGACCAAATCCTGAATCTCCCACAACTTAATATATAACTAAAAATAATTCTATCTTTATACTTATTGGCAATGTACTTAGAAGTACATAATTTTTTCTTGTTTTTGGTGTTACATTTATAAGTTGGGTGGTACTTCTTCACTGTAAAGTCACATGAATCCCCATAATTGCTTGCATACAATTCTTAGTTACACTTGGCTCCTTTACACTTAACTCTAGCCTTATCCTATTCGTTAGGCCTAATTGTTAGTTGCACTTTGTTCTCCACAACATATGAAGCTACTACTTTTGTAAACTCTACAGCTTTTTCAAATACCATACCAAGCTAAAAAATATCAAGGTAACAGTCAGGGTCAAACCTTACCTATTTACTTCTCCTTCTAAGAGGTAAGTCAATACCCCTTTCAACTAAAACATCTAAGTCATCTGTGCTATCATCACTTTCNCAAAATCCATATTTGTCGTGATGGCACCTAGCCAAACCCGCTAAGTAAGTCAATTAACAACTATCCAATCTAATAAGACTTATTAAGAGAAGAAATGTCACGACCCGAAATCCCACCTTCAGGCCGTGATGGCGCCTAACGTTGCACCCGCTAGGAAAGCCAACGTGTCAACTGTATTGATTTATTAGGAAGTGAAAATAACAAACACTGACTATATAACTGAAATAAAGTGCGGAAGCATTAACATAATTCTAAATAACAATAGCTAATAACGTAAAAATCCCCTTTAGGTACAACCCATAAGTGGAGTCACAACCTCACGAACTAGTCTAAGATTTGACTAAAAACAACAGTTTGAAAATAAGATGATGTATCTGTGTGGAAAACACATAAAAGACAGGATGAAAGATAGAAAGGGATGCCGAGATCCACGAACCATGCGGAACTACCTCGGTGTCGTCTGGGATGGACTGAAGGACACTCCCACTAGCGATGTCCACTGGGTCCGGCTGCGTAATCTGCACAACATAAAGAAGTGCAGGTGTAGCATCAGTACAACCGACCCCATGTACTGAGTAA